>VDFB02054938.1:162522-268569 GCA_007258455.2 Sequoia sempervirens
TTATGATTTTATTATGGTTAGGGTGGTCAAACAGACATGCACTTCTTATTTTTTCCCTAAAATTTAGGGACTACTACATTGAAATTTCAAATTTTCACCTTGAAATAGATTTTTTTTTAGAAAAATAAACTTAGTAGTTTAGAAACTACATTCAATTTTCCATAGATTCTATTCTTACATATTTTTGAAATAATATAGATAACTTATTCAAATTTTTACGTCAAGTTGCCTAACTCTGATTTTTCTAAATTTTCATTACCATCTAAGGGCCTACTTTTTCCATGATGAACCTGCATATATCCTGAGATGTGTATAAAATGCAATATTCTCAAGTTGTGAAGTCTTTCTTCCTTCTAGGGGTGTAGCCATATGAACCTTTTCAAGAAGTGTTTATGCAGAAAACGTATGTGATTGAGTTGTGTATGACAAAGCTTTTTTGATTGACTGAAATTGTGTGTGTGAATTGTGTTATATGTCTTAGTAAATTTGGTGTATCACCATAGGGTTAAGTTTCATTTCAAGTACTCTTTCTTACCCTTTTCCTAACAAGTCAGTAGTTTAGGTGATATAACCAGCTAGGAAGCCAGCCTATCCAGAGGTTCATTCTCATTCTGGGTAACCCACAACCCAAGAATGCTCCCATGTTTCTCTAGCTAACTGAGTTTCACAACTCAGTTCAGGTGCAAGTTTAATAGATAACAATTTTTCGCACACCCGGTGGTACTGTCGAACAAATAGTTTGGAAATTATATGTGTATTATTGGTTTTTGATATGCAGCCAGTAAGTTTTAGGCCTTTCAGAGGTTAATATCAACATATCATGGTGAATCTATGTACCAGTGCATCATTGAGAACTTCAAGATATTGAAAAATATGGTGTTTTTCTCAGTATTATCAGCCTTGGGAGGTAGTTTGAACAACACCATGGTGACTCCAACCTCATAACAACTGGTTTCAATAGTCTAGTTATCAACAATTAATAAGGTTTGTTGTTTAGGCTTGCTATGTTTCATGTCTTATCTCTGCAATGCCTAGTTATCAACAATTTAGTAGTTTTCCACCTCCATTCCATGAGAGTTATGCAAATATGTCCTCTTATCAGCCATATTATGCATAACAACTTGCTATTTTTATGCCAAATGACCCTGTAACAACAGATTACCAACATTTTTGTCATCATTTGCCACCCTCCCATTCCTGCTCAACCTTTGTATCAGCCAATATATGACCAAAATCAGTCTCAAAAGAATGTTATTGATGCCAATCAGTATGACTATTCACATAACCAGCTTGAAGAACGTACCCTTATCAGAGTGTATTGGTTTTGATCCAATAGTTCGATCATGTTTTGTGGGATTTGAGCAAAATTCTAGGCTGTATGAAGATTGATGATATTAGCAAGGTGTTCTCACACATGAATAGAATGTTGGTTGATGTCAAGAAGCAAAAAAAGACCATTATACAACAACAAGAAATGGTGATCAAAAGTTAAGAGGGTCTTGAACATGAGATAATTGCTAAGGGAAAATGAAGCTTTTTCCTACTCGGGTGAAAAGTATTCAAGTTTTCTTAGATTATCAACACCAACTAACAAAGGAGTTTTGAAAGAGGCAGCTTAAAGGGAGTTAAAAAAAAAAAAAGAGTTGTTACAGAAGAAGAGTAGAATTGTGACCAAGATAGTTCATTCACTATGGAGGAGACTAAAATTCCAAATTTGTTGCAAATGGATTTGGAGGTGTATTGATTAACACAAAGAAAAACTCTCCAAGATGGTGAAACTATTTCAGAACAACAAGAGACATTAGTGAGTTGCTAATTGATAATCATTAGCAAGAAAATGGAGCATTAGACCTAGAAGAGCATAAAACTGGATCTGACATCATTGTCCAGGATATGAGCTTAGATGTTTTTGAGCATGTCATGGATGAGAAAGCTAATGTTAAGCTTTTTGAAAAGGTGTTTACAGATATAGTTGAACAGTTTTGTTTAATGTTGGATGAGAAAGAGCCAGAACAGTTAGAAGTTGTCACTCGTGATGAATTAGAATAGCAGGTTCACAAGCTTGAACAAGTGCTGAAACAACATGAGGAATGTGAATTTGAGGAGGAATCTATTCTTTTAAATCAAGAGACTCTTCATGAACTTGATTTGCAAGGTCATAACTAGTTGGAGGAGCTTCCATTCTGTTGTGCAGAGGAGCTTGAGACGCTACATCATTAGTTGAACTTTTTCCTTCTTTCATTGAAGAAGAAAACAATGAATTGGAATGTCTTTCTTTATGTGATAATGAGAATTATAACCAATTTCCTTTCTGGTGTATAAAAGAGCCAGAGGCTAATGTATTGATTAAAAGTGTGTTGGAGGAAGCCATCTCATTTTTCTCCATTGTTCAAAGGAATGAGTGTTCATTTGGGAAAGCATGAGCATACTGAGGAGGTTACCACTTTTCCACCAAGTCAACCATAGGGATTAGACCTTTCCAGCCAACAAGGTGATAAAATAGCATTCCATGAGCAAGAGATCAGCAAGGAAAGCTCAAGATTTTCCCTTACAAGGGGCTGCCCTATTAGATACTTAGCCAGTATGGAGTCGAATGCAACACCAATGATCAATCTTGCACATGCACATGAAGGTACAAAAGAAGATGGTATCCAAGATGCACTGGTAGCTAAACAAGAGTATGTTCAACTCACTTATCTTCTTTTAAGTAACATTATATATGATCTATTTAAGGAGGGTAGTGAATCTCTTTATCTTTTTCAAGAGGTAGTGCATCAACTTGTTGAACATTCTTTTGTGTTTCATTTGTTCTTAGCTTCCATCATGCATGCAAATCACTGCATATTGAGAAGAAAAGGTAGCTATTTCAGCCTTCCTATAAATGGTTTTGTTTAATTAGTTTTGTCTTCTTGGTTAGGGTAGGTTAGAATAGGTTTAGCTGCAAGTTTCAATTCCCTAAGTGTTGTTCTAGCACAATTTAGTAGTTTACTTTATGTAGTTTTCCTGTTTTCAATAAGTTTCCAAGGTAATTTGATCCATTTCAAATGAGTTACAACCATATACAAATCTTTACTAGGTTTGTTTCTAAGTTTTCTAAGTGACTCCATGCCCAATGGACAAGCCTAGGCAACTGGTTTTCATGTTTAGCAAGCAAACATACAACAGATGTCACCATAAATATTACCTAAATTTCACTAATAGCTCATCCAGGTAGAGCTCTTAGATTTCAAACTGATAAAAGGTACATTTTAAATCTTTCCTTCATTACATTCA
The DNA here is from genome assembly GCA_007258455.2 of Sequoia sempervirens. Lineage (NCBI taxonomy): Eukaryota > Viridiplantae > Streptophyta > Pinopsida > Cupressales > Cupressaceae > Sequoia > Sequoia sempervirens. Next base: position 165,796 of record VDFB02054938.1, read on the forward strand.
ATTGCATAAATGAAATAATCCAAAAAGATTACTTTTTTACAAATTACTTTATCCATACAAGTGCATGTAACATAAGAAAGATTTACACAAATCTTTTCTGAACATAATAGTAATCTTTATTGAATGTAGAAATGTACATTACCTCACACAAGCCATGAGATTAACTTTACTTATTCAATGCAAATGAAGAAAAGTATATACATGAATAAGGGTATGTGCAGGATCATCATGGAAAAAACAAGCCCTTAAGTGGCAAAAAAATTAGAAAAATCAGAGTTAGGCAACTTGAAGTAAAAATTTGAATAAGTTATCTATATTATTTAAAAAATAAGAAGTGTTTGTCTGACCACCCTAACCACAATAAAATGATAATATTTTTTATAAGATTTTAGATATAAGTAGAGGACTAATTTCTTGATGTGATGCATATTTTTTTGTAATTTTTTCCCAAGTAAATAATTAATTATGAATTTTTTATTACAAATTTTTAAAAATGTAAAAAACTCGTATGTCTAACCACCTTAACTTGGTCAAAACTTCATGAAATTTATTTTTTATTTTTTTAATCCTATATTATGCAAAATATAGAATGTGACACATGTTTTGGATTCAAAAAATGTGATACCGTTTGAAAGCTATAGATGTTTTTCAATCAGCCTATCAATAAGGACTTTAGTCATAATTTGAATAGAAAATGAATAAAAATTACTTATTAAATTCAAAATAAATTATAATTTATATTGGTGGAAAGTTGAGAATCTCCTTTAAAACCCCTTTTCGTTTCATCAATTTTGGGTTAAAAAAAAGTCATCAACCACATACCCGTCATATTGCCACTTTTTGGCCCACCATGACCTGCACATACCCATAAGTAAAAGAATGCACATATAAGGAAGGAAACTAGTCATTGCCTAAGAATGACTAGTCAAGGATGCATCGTTTTGTGTTGCTGCTGCCCCGAGCTGCTTGTGTCCTTCCTAGCTCCATAGCGCTCCTAGTCCTACATCTGGAAAAAGCAATGGTATTGGAGCAATGCTCTAAGCAATGAAAGGTTTCAAACCTTACATGAACAAATACCTATGCATATATAAACTAAACCTCAAATGCATTAAACAAGCAAGCATACTTTAGGTGTCCTAGAGAACCGTCAAAGTCATCTAACACACCTAAAACGTGCCATGTTTTCTAACTTGTTTGCTTCATGTATAGATACAGGAAAAGCAATGTTACTTTTTATCAAATTTCAACACGTGGGATAAATTTGGCTCCCACAAGGGTTGAGCCCAATGTATTTGCAGTTTGTCTGATGATCAGATTAACTTGTTAAGTTTTCCATGAAAATGTAATGCAATTGAGGATACACTTTACTATTCATTACAGTGAATTTCTTGTATCCACTATTATAAACAATGATGTATGCTCAATGGATTAACAAATATTTAAAAAAAACTGAACAAGCATTTGATCATATATGGTAAAATATCTTAAGGTAGCATGCTTATTCAAAAGATTCAGTCTTTTGATCAACGTGTCAAACAATTCTCTTCAAGAAATGTGTAACAATAATGCAAAGGACAACTATTATGTAATTATATCTTTTCAGTTTTGTCATAAATTGAATGCAATACATTATACAATGTAGAAGTAAATGACCTTGGCAACCCGACCCTTAGCCTTGGACTTGCAACTAAAAAACTAAGGCAAATTGAAGAAGAATGTCCAACTTTGGCAATATGGCTGATAGACTTTTTTTATGAATTAATCAATAAAATCAAAACCCATTAGAGAACACGATGTCTACTTTCCAAATATATAATATGTTATTAATATTGGAGTATGTTTGCTATTTTTTAATTAATTTCTAAGAAAAGTAGTCCTTAAACTTGAAATATTAGGCCCTTTTGTTTTTTAATAAATTTTTTTTGGTTAAGTTTCTTGTAAAAAAAATTATATGGCATCAAACTTTAGACAATTCTTTGCACAATGAAAAAAATAAAAATAAAAAAATGTTTAGTTTATGTCCAATTATGTTGTCTGTACACGTTGATTTTTAAAAAACAACAATTAAGGCCAATAAAAATTCAATTAAAAAAAACTATTCAACAAAAAATTACAAAAAAAATTCCACATCAATTTTCATGTTGTTAGCTCTCTTTTCCCAAAAGGAATTAGCAAAATACTTTTATTTGGGTTAAAATGTGGTGTCCATACATGTGCTTGGTATGGTAACAAAATAGGGACTTTTAAAAAGTGGTTTTTATAGATCCCTAAAAAAAAATTAATTTCTATAATATGGGTATTTGAATAGTTTACATATGTGGAAACTAGATTCAAAATGCTAAATTTCATATTCCTGACTTTTTTTAAGATTCATTGTGTAAGTGCCTCAAAGTTTTAGTCCAAGTGTGACAAATTCTGAAAAATAGCAAAAACACTTCCACTTTTTGAACTTTTTGTGTACCCAACTTCTTGCTTTTACCCTTTAGCTTTGGGCATTTTCTGCCTAAGTGTTTAAAAGATACATTGCCAGTTAATACCCTGTGGGATAAGGCTTATACCTTGGTGATTTACTTTTGGTGTAAGTCTTTCAAAAGACATGTTTATTGCTTTTATTTTTTGCTTGATATTTGGAAATTGTGAAATACTAAGTCTTTAAGATATTTTATAAATCATTTTGACTTGATAGTAGGTTTTGAACACATGCAAAGAGGGAGAAGTGAGGATATGCTTCTATTTATGATAGGAAGAGCGTCTAGGGAGGTTATTTTCAATTTGCAGACATGAGGAGGGAGTCTAGGAGTATTTATTTTACTTTTTGGAGCTTTTGGAGCAAATTTAGGCATGTTGACTCAACTAAGAACTTTTGGGATACTTTTATGGTTTTACAACTTGTCAAGCTTGACTTTTTCCACCTTTTAGAGCATTTGGACTGTATCTATTGGCTACATTTATGAGTTTATTGTTGCATCTGACCCATAGAACTTCTAGGTCGTATTTTGGTGGATCTTAGTTGGAGATGGATATAGTCACTTTTGTAACTCATTCTTGAGTTAGTTCTTACTTGATACTTTTCTATTTTGTGACTTTTGGAGTCCTTTGTAGAAGAGAGACTACGTTTTGTAGCTCATGATAGACATGTATATCAGTGTTTCACCTTTGAAATCAATGAGTATAAGTACTTTACCTTTTCAATCTCTCTGTTAAATTGTGTGCATTTGTATAATTGATGAAACTGCTTGTGAAATTGTATGATTCCTTGTGGTTATGTTTTATCCTAGCATTGTTTTGCAGAGAAATATGCATTTTTGCAAGTTGTAAGATGTGTTTAAAATGCAATATTCTCAAGTTGTGAAGTCTTTCTTCCTTCTAGGGGTGTAGCCATATGAACCTTTTCATGAAGTGTTTATGCAAAAAATGTATGTGATTGAGTTGTGTATGAAAAATATTTTTTCATTGACTGAAATTGTGTGTGTGAACTGTGTTATATGTCTTAGTAAATTTGATGTATCACCGTAGGGTTAAGTTTCATTTCAAGTACTCTTTCTTACCCTTTTCCTAACAAGTCAGTAGTTTAGGTGATATAACCAGCTAGGAAGTTGGCCTATCTGGAGGTTCATTCTCTTTTTGGGTAACCCACAACCCAAGAATGCTCCCATTTTTCTCTAGCTAACTCAGTTTCACAACTCAGTTTGGGTGCAAATTTAAGAGATAACATAACCAATTAGGATCAATCTTCTATTTGGGTAGAACAATAGAGGTGTCTAGGTAATTAGAAATATTAAACCCCAGTTGAGCATAAAGATCAATGTTCATCACAAAACAAATAAGATGAAGACCAAGAGCCAGAGAGGACAACCATTTGTCATCCCAAAAAGAAACCAAAGTACCAGATCTGACATGCTAAGAGGAGTCCAAAGAGAGCATATTCTTGGAATTTAAAAGATTATTCCACATGATTGAGCCAGGAGGGAGGGCACGTTCATCCAGCATAGAAAGGAAATCTCGACCCTGCAAGTACTTATCTTTGAGGATGGAAATATATTCCTCTTAGTTATTTAGGAGCTTCCAAGAAATTTTTGTTATAAGGGCCATGTTCATCTGTCTTATTTTTCACAAGTCTAAACCTCTATAACATTTCCTAGAGCAGACAATATCCCAATTCACCAAAGAGAATTTGCTTCTCTCTTCGGTCCCCAACCAAAGAAATCTCCATTGAATTTGCTTAAGTTTCTCTGACCAAGTGACAAGTATAAAAAAGAGAGACATAAGGTACATTGCAAAACTTTATAGGGTATACTTGAGAAGGAGTAGTTTACCAGAATTACTAAGAAGATCTCCCTTCCAAACAACAAGCTTTCTCTAAACTCTTTCTAGAAGATTGGACCACACAAAATTATCCACCTTACCAATAGTAAGTGGCACACCTAGATATGTCAAGGGAAGGGGGAGAATTTGCTAATTGAGGACTCTAGAGACCCTAGCTTGAAGATTAGGGTCAACATTTAGAAAAAAATATGGCACTTTTAGTGAAATTGATACACTACCCAAAACCCATAGCAAAATTTTTAAGGATATCAATCCAACCTTTAGCCTCAGCCGACATGGTAAACCCCAAAAAAATCATATCATAAACAAATTGTTGATGAGAAATCAGTTGAGACACAAAGGAAGTGACAAAACCATCCAAGGAGTCATTTAAAACTTTACATGATGAAAATTACAACCAAGAACTTCAATCATCAAAATAAAGAGATATGAGATAAAGGGTTCCCTTGGCGGATACCACCAGAAGCCAAGAAAAAACCTTGCACGAGGTACCATTGATAATCACAGAGAACTTGGGGGAGGTAACAAAACCTTGAATGATTTTCATTAACTTACCAAAGAAGCCAAACCTATGAAGAAATTCAAATGGTAAATTCTAGGATACTTTTTCATAGGCTTTGGAAATATCCAGCTTGAGAGCCATACTCTCTTTTTTACTTTTAGTCATGGAGTGGTGGGTTTCGTAAACCAACATAATAGCATTAGTAATTTTTTCCCCAAAAAAAATCCTTTTTTAGCAGGATTGATTAGTTTATTCAAACAAGGTTTAATTTGTGATTGACCAAAAATTTGGAGCATATTTTATAGAATGTGTTACATAGGCTCATAGGCCAAAATTTAGATAGATTTTTGGCCCCTAAAGGCATGGGAATGAGAACAATAGAGGTGTTATAAGAATTCTTTCAGAATATAGTAAGGTCTATATAAAGGAAGTCAATGACCACAACAGAGACATCCTTACCAATGATATCCCAAAACTTCTAGAAGAAGAATGTTGGGAAGTTTTCAGGGCCAGGAGCTTTGAAAGGGATTAGGGAAAACAAAACCTCCCTAATCTCCTCATCTGAAGCAACCCTTTCCATAAATTGAACTTCTTGCTAAGAAATTGAGAGGGGAATAACATCAAGGATATCACTTGCAAGATGATACAATGGGGGAAGATTAAGAAGGCTACGAAAGAAGGAAACACCAACACCAGCCAAATCATCCTTTGAATTCACCATAGAGCCATTCTCAAGGACCAACTCAACAATAGTATTCCTCTTCCTATGTCTTGAAGCTCTCATGTGAAAGAAAATGTAGTTTTTATCCCCCTCCCTAAGCTATTGGCTCTTAGATTTCTATTTCCAATAAACCTCTTCTTTTTCAATAATATTATGGAGTTCACTTAGAAATGTTTTTCCTTGACAACGAGATCAACCCGAGTACTGGATTTTATATCTTTTTGAACTTATCTAAGATGATCTTTAAGAGACTTTTTTTCTCAAAGATATTACCAAAACAACTCCTACTCCATTCCTTCAGATTGAGTTTGTGTTTTTCAAGTTTGAAAGAAAGGTTGAACATAGAAGAACCAAATCCCCTACCATTCCATCATGTGTTGAGAAGGTCCTTAAATTAAGAGTGATATGTCCACATTAGCTCAAAACAGAAAGGCCTTATGGCCTTAGGAGTAGGGGTATTCTAGCACATATTTAGCAAAGTATGGTCAGAGCCAATCCTAATAAGAGATGACAAGGAAAGGGAGCATAAATCGCAACCAACAGACACCAAAGAGAAATCTAGCTTGACCTAAAATAATATTTCCCCCACATGTTTATTAGGCCAAGTGAAATAACTTCCCTCGAGGTCCATATCATTCAAACCACCATCCTATAGGAAGGAGTTAAGGTCCAACATGTTATCCGACAAATCCAAAATACCCCCTGCTTCTCAAAGTGAAAAAGGGGGTATTGAATCACCCAACAATATCCAGTTATTATGTAAAAAAGTGTTCCTACATCCCAAAAAATTGGTCTAGATATTCCTTCTTAGGACCACATTATTAGGCATGTAGACATTGGATAGCACCCAATTAGGAAGGCCGAAGTAGTGAGAGAACCTGAAATTAAGAAAAAAATTATCCTTAGAAATTAGGGATCCTTTGAGAAAGGGTTTCCACATCATGACCATCCCACTAGAGGCCCCAATCGCATCCACTGCCAAATACTGGGCATGTTTCCATAGGAACTTGCAAGATTTATTGAACTCATCAGCGGTCATTTAAGTTTCTTGTAAAAGGAGAATGTCTGGCTTGAAAATTTTAATGAAATCTCTAATAATATGCTTCTTGTGAAGGTTGTTGATCCCTCAGATATTCCAAGAGAGGATCAACATTTCTTATTGCGTCTAGAGCCAACCTACTCCAAAGTAGTCTAATTACCATTCACAATATCTCTTGATGTGTTCTTCTGTCTGGTGACTTTACCAGACTTCCTTCCAACCTTAGCAACAATCCCCACATCAATCAACTTATGAGGTCTAGTCAGCTTGCAAGGACTAAGCAAACCCACCTTACCTATAGCCATAAGAGAGGGGGGCACAACATAAGGGATAACTAGACAAACCACCGCATTAGGAGTCTCCTTAGAAGCAACCACCGAATTCAACCCAAGGTCACCACTTGGTAAGGAGGAAAAAATCTGAGTAGCTTCCTCTGAACAATCATCAAGAAAAGGGGATTCCAGGTGTAAAACCCAGTCTTTCAAAAGAGATCAAGGGAGGACGACAAACTCTAGGACCTAGGAAAAAAGAACCATCTCAACATGCATAGGCACCAAAAAAGGGGAGGGGGAAACGACCCAAGGAGAGCCATCTCACAGGATGTGGGAGTGGGTAGCACAGGATGTAACTAAGGTGTTAGTGAGGGAACCACAGGCACTAAAACAGAGCTACCAACATGAAGATGAGGAGAAGAGAGGGCCACAGACTTGGCTTTACCCAAAGGGGTTTTAAGAAAGCCTTCGGGAAAAGCATTGCAAAGATGGCCAACAATAGAAATTTTTTGACAAATAAAAGCAGAGTTTTTCATATTCAATGGATTGAGATCACTTACTAAGCCTAGATTCTAGAATTGTCGAAGTTAAGAGCATTTTATTTGGTTCAATTATGTTGATTCAAAACTAAGCAAACAATAGCTTGGTACATTCCTTAGTGACATAATCTAAAGAAATGAAGTTACCAAAAGAGTTGGCCACTTTGGGAGCAATAATTTCTTCATCCCACAACTCTAAAGGGAGGCCAAGCATCTGAACCTAGGTTGGGAGTGTAGTTACAAAATGGGAAGTGGGATCAAAGTCGAGTCTCCATTTGCATAGTGTAAGACTTTTTTCCTAAAGAACCAAGGGTTGCTAGTGAGGGTAGACACATAGTCCTTTATGAAGGGAGAAGTTGAAGTATAATAAGCCTTTCAGAAGGGTCAAAGTAAAGAAGAAGCCATTGACCACCCATTAGGAAGAATCCCACTTGCAAATTGTCTCAATATTAGGCCTCCTTCCCACAAATCTACCAATAAGAAAATTTTCCATCCTAGATAACGAATGATCCAAAGAGAGGTCCAAGATTTTTATAGTGGTACCCTCCTTTGAATGTAGAGTATGGACCCCATCCCCCACTGCACTAACTTTTTTGGGAAAAATTTCTTTTTAGTTAAGCGGTGTGGGTACATTTTCCTAGACAAAGAGGATAGGAGGAGGCTCAAAAGGTTCGTGAGTGTCATTGGGAGCCCCACCTCACCTGACAGAAGCACCAAAATCATCTCGCACTAGAGGATGGGAACTAGGAGATTCCTACCCAACACCATTAGCCTACGCACCGCCACACATTTCAATATTTATTGATTATTAAGGTTCTTAAAATTAATTAATTAATATTAGTAATAAATTTAAGAAACCCCCTCAAAAAGGATATAAAATCTTGGTGAATATTTTATTTTTTTAGGAAAAAATATTAATTTCTATTGGCGAATCTTTCATTTTTTGAAAAAAATATTAATTTTATTGGTAATGTTTTTTACATCACTTAAATTTTGTAGAAAATTTTGGCGAACCTTGAAAAATAATAGGAAAATGCATTAATTATGATGGCGAATACATCTAATCTAAAAATAATTCTTATGGAAAAGTAGAGGCCCGAGGGTGGAAATCTTGGATGGGTTTAAGGGATAGACTATAATATTTACTTACCACCATTGTTTTAAAATATAATATAATGGTTCTCATTGTATTATGCAAGGTAAAATGTGCCCACAATCTATAATTCTCATAGGGCTCAAAATTAATTTTGGATCATTGATCTAACAACCCTTGTTGTACACTATGAGGAAAAATGTACCAATGATCTATAATTATCATGAGACTCGAAATTGTGGGCCCCATGAGCACTACAAATCGTAGGTACATTTTACCTTTTGGAATACAACAAGAGTCATTAGAATATATTTCAAATCATGGTAGAAACTAAAGATTAGAAATATGGTCCTAAAGCAACTAATAAACAATGATACTTAATTTATAATAAAAAAAACTTTTAATTGCTTCACATTATGAAATTTAATTAAAGATAGGCTAAATGATAGGAGCATTTGTTACAAAAAAGTACCATTTTATAACTGAATTTTTAATAATAATGAAAACACTAGACTAACTCTAATGTAATACGAAGAATACTCCTAATGTAATAATAAGACTAACCCTAACCCTAATAATGAACAAAACTCTAATTGAACCCTAACCCAAACCTTAATTTAACCCTATTTAAACTCTGACCCTAACCCTAATTTAATTGTAAACATAATTTTACAGTAACCCTATTTTAAAAGTGACACTAACCTTAAACCTAATGCAAACCCTAGCCCTAATACTAACTGAATCCTAACTCAAATTAAACTAAAATGTTACCCTAAAACTAATAACAACCCTAATTGAATCCTAACATTGATACTAATTAAACCCTAAATCAAATTCAAATGTAACCTTATCCTAATACTAACTCCAACCATAACTAAGCACTAATTGAATTGTAATTAAGTACTAATTGAAATCTAACCTAACCCTAATTAAACCCTAATTTAATTCTAATTAAAATATAACCCTAACCCTAATGTAATATTAAGACTAACCCTAGGTTATTGTAATATTAACCCCAACCCTAATTGAATTGTAATCCTCATCCTTATGCTAACACTACTCCTAATAAAACTGTAACCTAACCCTTACCATAATTAGAGATAAATTAGGGTTAGAGATATAATTAGGATTAGTATTAGGGTTAGAAGTAGAATTAGGTTTAGGGTTAGAAGTAGAATTAGATTTAGGGTTATGAATAGGGTTAGGTTTCAATTATGGTTAGCATTCAATTGAATTTAGTATTAACAATCCATTACATAAAGGGTTTAATTAATGTCAGCCTGGTTCAATTAGGTTTACATTTCAATTACATTTATGGGAGAAATCTTTGACTTATATGGTTAGGGTTAGCATAATTTAAGTGTGATTATGGTTCAATTAAAATTAGAGTTATGGTTCAATTAGGGTTAGAGTTACTATTGCAAATAAGATTATGAATAGGGTTATAATTATGGTTATGGTTAGAGTTAGAATTAGAACTAGATATAGGATTAGGATTACAATAAAATTAGGATTAATTTTCAATTATGGTTAGGGTTAGCATTTTGGTTCTATTAGGGTTCAATTATATATATATATATATATAATTTTAAAATTAAATATATTAACATATAATATTTTTAAAACATAATTATTATATTATTATATATTAACAAAAAATTGTATAATTATATATTACAAAAATATTAAAAAAATTCTAATATATAATAAAATACTATTATATAATTAAATATTAATTTATTTAATGTATTCCTTCTTGTGCATAGAATATGGTAAGGGAGCAACCCTATATTTTTATTCCATCCCTCTTCCAACCATAACACAAATTATAAATAATAATATATCTTATCCTAATGCTAATCTTAACACCAATTGTAATTGTGTCTCCAATAGTAACCTTAACCCTAATACCAAACCCAACCTTAACTCTCCCTAAATCTAACTGTACCCCTAATACTAAACCTAATTATATTTGTAGTCGTAACCCAAACCTAAACAATAACCCTATTACAAAGCCATGAACCTAACTCCAATCCTAATTCTAACCATAACCCTAATTTATGTAATATTTAAACTCTACTTCTATCTCAAAATGTAATCTTAAGAAAAACTCTAATTAAAGTTCTATCTCCAAGCATAACTCTAAGGCTATTGGAAAACCCAACTTTAATATATGTATACTAGCTTGAATCTTATTTGTATATCCAACTGTAATCCAAACTCTAAGATTAATTATATCTCTATCAAAAACCCTAAATCCAATTCTAAAACTAATGCTAATCATAACCCTTATCATAACCTTTCACTTCCATTAACCCTAATCCTTAACTTAATCACAATTCAAACAATATTAATATAGTATTACATTAACATTAAATAATAGCCTTATAATATTTACTAATTTAATAATAATTCATTAAATATTATAATATTATTATTTTAATTAATAATAGTTAATTATTATATTATATAATATTATATCATACTATTATTAAATTTCAAAATTATTATAGTTAATTTTTTAAAAAATATCATAATTTAAAATAATATAAAATTATTAAAATAAATTATAAAAAATATTACATTTTAAAATATTTAATATTATATAATACATTTATTATTAAATTAGAACTTATATACTTCTATATAATATCATAATTATATACATTACAATTCAAAAATACTATAATTATAATAATACATTAATAATTTTAATAAATTAAATTTATATAAAAAATACAAATCACATAAATATTATTTATTATATTTTATAATATTAATATATATTATATCATCATATTATTTAATTCTATATTAATTATTATTATTCTATATTAATAGTTAATTATTAACTATTAAGAGGGAGATGGAGAATTCGCAAGTAAGCGCAGGGGCGAAGGAGCAGGAAGGGAGAAATGCAACAGGAAGAACTGAAGGCAGGAAGGGCAAAGCAAAGGCTTCTGCATCACCACGATGGGGAGATGAACCGTTCTCTGCCGGTGAGGAGGATGCTATTAGCGCCCATATTCTGCAATGGGTTTTTGCGAACGGCTAGTGGGTGGATAAATGCCACCCAGATTTTTCACAACAAAAGGAATTGACCAGACTAGGAAGCGAGGTGACTCAGAAAAGACATGACACTCCTGAAACGCCGAGGGACAAGGACATCCCTTGGTCGAGGGCTCGTGCCGGTGGAAGACAAGAGTGGCGCGGAAGTAGTGTGGTTATGCCTAAGCCCTTGATACAACCCTTTTCGTGGGAGAATCGCAAAAAAAGAAATGGAGGAAAGGGACAAGGAAGAAAAGGTGTCTGGCGAAAGAAAATCGTGAAAAATTTGGAACACCAGGAAAAAGGTTTAACCCTACAGGTTGATGTCTTTGAGGAGATCATGGAGGATGTTGGGATCCTTTGGGACTTTGAGTTCATATGCCGATTCATTGGTATCTCACCAGACCGAGGCAAGGTTAAACAATGGATAAAAGAACAATGGGAAAAAGAGGTTCTGATCAGATTCTTGCCAAAAGGCTTTTTTTCTGGTCATTTTTGCAGATGACACTTCAAAGCAAAGCATCACTAAGGGGGACCAATGGAAAATGGAAGGTAATCACCTTTACATGCAGTCGTGGAATCCCAATTTTGACCCAGTCAAGATGAGGCCTTATGACAATCCATTGTGGATAAGACTCTATAACCTTCCACTAGAGTATTGGGCTGGGGATTGCTTGGAGAAAATTGGCCGTTCGCTGGGCACCTTAATTGAGATCGACATGAATATCCTCGAAGGAGATCTATATAAATATGCTAGACTCAGGATTGCGGCGGTTAACTCTATCCCTGGCAGCATCAATTTGGTGGTTAATGTGGAAAGGTGGAAGCAGGATATGAAATAGAGCAGCCAAAATATTTTTGTTGCGAATGTGGCTCCAAAACACATGGGACAAATCTCTGCAAGACCGGTGGCCCCAACCCCTGGGTGGCCACTCCCCCACGCAAATCGGAAACTACTCAGGAAAGGCAATCAGAGAGGCCTCCTCAAGTGGAAGGAAATAATTCACAGAGCGGCGAGTTGAAGGGGGGTCCCCAATCTGCCAAAACCTCACCAAAAAAGAATGGAATAAAAACCAAGGGGTCGCAGCCTGCCAATCAAAAGGAGGAAAAGAGGGCATTAGAAAATGCTGAAACAGAAAGTGTAGCAAATGAAATTACGGATTCAGACTCAAGTGCTGATTTGGAGGATGAATTGGATATTATTGAAGACAGGTGTATTTCTCAATCTGCTTTAAACCATTTGGGCATGGGCAAAGCTGGCACAACCACCAACGCCAGAGGCAGGAAATCCTCCAAGTAGCTGAGAGAGGAGGAAGCGGCGGCCAAGAAATTTACCAACATCACCAAGTTTTTAAGCGCCAAAGGAAGTAAGGCTACAAATACCAAGGGAGGAAAGGCCTCCCTTGGGAAGCAATGAAGACTTGGAATGTCAGGGGCCTGAAGGCCCCTGACAAACGATGTCTAATCAGACGCCAATTGCAAATGAGTAACAGTAGCATCATTTTACTACAAGAGACAAAATTTTTTGGAGGTGAAAAGGAAAAATTCCTCTGTTATTGCCGTTATTGGGAAGGTTTCTTTGTTGACTCTGTCGGCTCTGCGGGTGGCATTGGAATTTTATGGAAAGTTGCTAAGGTATCGGTGGAAATACTTTCCTCTTCTACAAATTGGCTAGCGGCAAAGGTATATGACCTAAACCTCAATAGCAGTTTCACAATAATCAATGTTTATGGCCCGATTAGGTCTGCAGACAAGGTTCTTCTTTGGGAAAATGTACTGAAATTCATTAGCCCCTTTCCCAAGGAAGAGTTAATAATTGGCGGGGATTTCAATGCCATTCTCGAAATGTCAGAGAAAAGTGGCGGTTGCAGGAATGTCCCCCAAGCCACCCTAGATTTCAGGGCCTTCATCGTTGACTGCGGGCTAACGGATTGCCCCAGGTGAATGGCCTATACACATGGACCAATATACGAAAGGATTTCACTACCATAGCTGAACATTTGTATCGGTTCCTAATACCACGCAGATGGGAAAATTCTTGCTAGAGGACCTCTGCACATATATTTCCAATCTCTACCTCTGATCACTACCCGGTTGAACTTTCAATATCAGGAGGTGTGGAAGCTGAAAAAACAAGCTTTAAATTCCAAAATATGTGGAGGAGGGATCCCACTCTCTTGGACTCCTTGGAATTTTGGTGGAAGGAAGCTAGGTTTGGTGGTTCAATCAGCTTTAGGATGGTCAAGAAATTAAAAGTGGTAAAACAAAAACTGAAAGAGTGGAATAAGGTGCACTTCCATAATATTTCCCATGAAAAAGAAAGAGTGGAAGCGACCTGGAAGCTCTCAATCAAAAAGTGGTACAAAAAGGTATGACTAATGAGGATTTTGCCATGGAAAAAGAGCTTCAGGAAGAATTGGCAAAAATTTTAAAACAGGAAGAGATCTATTGGAAAGATAAGTTGAGGGACGTCTGGTTGCAGGAAGGTGACTCCAATTCCAAATTTTTTCACTCCTCGGTTTTGGAAAAAAGGGCGGCCAACAAAATCAAAAGCATACAGAACCAAAGCGGTCACCTGGTCATTGGTGGGGCGGAGGTTGGCAAAGCGGCAAGTGAATTCTTTGCCGGCCTTCTGGGAGGACATACGACTCAGGTAGGAAACCAGGACCTCCTGGAGCTTATTCATCCTAGAATATCGGAAGAAGACAACAAGAGGCTGTGCGCACCTCTCTCAAAAGAAGTTCATACGGCTCTATTTCAGTTGCACCCAGACAAATCACCGGGCTTTGATGGTTTTCCAGCCAGATTCTTCCAAAATTGTTGGAGCTTTCTTGGTGATGAGGTCTACGAACTGATAGAAGAGTTCCGAAAAACTGGCCGCTTTGTCAAGGACCTGAATAACACCGTGATAGCTCTGATCCCAAAGAAGTTGGACTGTGCCTCCTTCGGTGACTATAGACCTATATCGCTTTGCAACACCCTGTACAAAGTTGTGTCAAAAGTTCTGGCCAATTGACTGAAACCACTACTGGACAAAATCATCTCAGTTGAGCAGACCGGGTTCATTCCTGGTAGGGAAATAACTGACAGTATCCTAGTCATTTTGGAAACGGTCCACAAATTAAAAATGAGCAAGCAAGCAGGATTTATCATAAAATTGGACATGTGCAAGGCCTACAAAAAAGTCTGCTGGCCTTACCTCATGGAAGTAATGCGCTGGCTCAGTTTTTGTAATCAATGGTGCGCCCTGGTCACTCAATGTATTACTTCAGTTCGATACTCGATAGCTATCAATGGAGTGCTTCATGGATTTTTTCAAGCCACAAATGGTTTAAGGCAAGGGGACCCGATCTCCCCGTTTCTTTTCGTGATTATGGCCGAGTCCCTTAGTATTGCAATAAAGGAGTGAAAACTATGCAATGTTTGGCTAGGGATTATGGTGGCTCCAAACATAGAACCAATCACACACACTCAGTTTGCAGACGATACAATGCTTTTCAGGGCTGCTAGCATTGAGGAAGCAAAGTGCATAAACTCTCTTCTTACAAAGTATGAACACCAATCTGGCCAGAAAATGAACAAAGAGAAATCATTCATATACTTCTTCAACACGAGGCCTCACCTTCAAGCTGCTATAACTGCAATACTTAGCATTCACAAAGGTACGTTACCTTCTAAGTTTCTTGGAATTCAAATTTTTGAAGGTTTGGGTAAAGCAAAACACTGGCAGGAAATTGTGGAAAGAAGTAGAAACAAGGCCATGGCCTAGAAGAACAATTGGTTATCTCTGGCTGGTAGGATCACAATGGAAAAAGCTGTGCTTTTAGCCATTCCCATATACGCGATGTCTTGTCATGAAGTCCCAAAGAAAACAGAGTCTAAACTTGAAGGAATACTGAAAAAATTCCTTTGGAAAGGTTCCAAGTCGGACAAGAAAATCTCGTTAATTGGTTGGGATTCAGTCTGCAAGTCCAAAGAGGATGGAGGCGTAGAAATGCGTAAGATTCGAATGCAAAATATTGCTTTAGGAGCAAAACTAATCTGGAGAATGTACATAATCCCGCACAAAACCTGGTGTCAAATCTTGCAGAACAAATATTTGGACTGCTCCGACCTAGCAAGAATCTTAACTGTCGCAAACTCGGCGGGTGGTTCGGAGCTGTGGCGTTATATGACAAACTATAGAACCCTCATCATAAACCACCTCTCATGGAGAATTGGAAATGGAAGGAAAGCACTATTCTGGTTGGACTCTTGGAATGGACACAAGAGCCTAGTCGAGCTCTTTGATCTAGAGCAATACATAGATACGTTGCACAGGGCTTTTGGTTCAAAGGTGGCAGAATACACAAGGAAAGAAGCTAGTGTTCTGGATGGGACTATAGTTGGGTGGACTTCTTGGGCTTACCCCTTCCGCATGACCTGGCATATACAGCCGCCCGGTAAGGCTTTTTGATAGAGAAGACAACATAATTTGGTGCGGAGCATCCTCAGGGGAATATTAGGCAAAGCTTGGTTACCATCTACAGTCACATCAAAGTGGAGACAAGTCCTGGATGGCGCGTCTTTGCTGGAAATAGGAAATTCTACCTAAGGCTGGGGCCTTTTTATGGACAACAATCCACAAACATTGCCTTACTTCAGAGAGACTCAAACACTTTTGAATTTTTGGACCAACAAGGTGCGTCCTTTGCAAACAGGCGGAAGAAAATGTGGATCATTTACTGCTTACCTGTCCTGTGGCCGCCTTCTGCTGGGACTAGTTACAATAAAGCTTAAGGTTCTCCACTCCCAGACCTCGCAGCCTCTACGAATTTTCAAATAGCTAGCCAATGGTGTATAAGAATGGTTTTTGGAGCAGAATCTGGCTTTTGGCTCCATCCCTGGTAGCATGGCACATATGGAAGGAAAGGAACAGATGCATTTTTAAGGAGAAGTTGTTAGACAGGCAGCAACTCATCTTCAAAGTCCAAGAAGCCATGGTTGAGATGGCAAATAATAGAGTTAGGCTAGGCTCGAAAGCAAAGTTTTCAAAATGGGATGAAGAGATTCTAAAGACCTGGAACGACCTAAATATTAAAAAAATAGAGCCAGTTGTCAAAACCAAAATAAATAGAAAAGAGATATTCTGGTCAAAGCCCAATCGGTTGAAGTGGAAATTAAACTTCGATGGGGCTGCTAAAGGGAACCCTGGAAGGACAGGGGCTGGTTGCATAATTAGGAATTTTGTGGGTGATTGCGTGTGGGCGGCTTCGAAAAAGCTTGGGATTTGCACTAATAACAATGCAGAGATGGAAGCTCTGTGGCTTGGGTTACAGCTTTGCCTCCAAAAAGGTATTGACTCTGTGGAAATAGAAGGCGATTCAATGTTGTGCATTCAGGCCATCACTAATGGTAACTCACCAAATTGGAAATTTAAGGATTAGATAGCTCCAATTAGGGAATTGTTGGGGAAGTTGGTAAATTACACCATTTCCCATGTCTACAGGGAAGCGAATAAAGCTGCTGATTCCCTGGCAAACATGGGTGTAGTACAGGCGGAACCGGTTAACATATTCTTATCCTGCACCGTGGCCGGGGCTGCAAGAGGTACTGTTAGAGGACAAAAGGATCTGCCACCCCGATTTGGTCCCTGTTCAAAGTCCCACGCGGCCTTGAGTACAGGGTACCATGGTACCCTCTTGGCAATTGGGTGGATCTGGTGTTGATTCGGGTAAGCTTTGGACCCCTAGGTTTGGTCTCCATCGGTTAATTGGTGGCCCCCTATTCTCTTTATAGGTGGGGATTTTTTGAACTCAAGCAAGTGCGAAACTGTTTGGTGGAATCTCCGCTGCAATGGTGGTTCAGTTTGGCATTCGTTGTCGCTGCGAACCAATTTCCTTGGACGCGCAATGCCATCGTCTCTTCAACGCTCAGAGTCTTGAGGTGCATAGGGCGATTGTGGAACAATTTCTATGGTCCTAAATTTGGACCAACACTGGTGTGATGGCAAAATATACGAGGTAATCATTGGTGCATTAGTGGATATTTCAGAATCTAGGGAGAGTGTTGTTGTCCGACATCGAGGCTTTGTGTGCCAAGCCAACATCCAGGCGGTGGCCAGCTTGACCTTGGAGCTGGGATCAGAGGGCTGGGTGAGCTTTTTGCGGATGTTCTTCAACCCAGCGGTGATTTTGGATGATGTGACAGATGATGAAGCCCGAACTGCTAGGGTGAATCTTCTGTCCCATGCTTGGGAGGTATTCAGGGTCGGGGTGATGAATGCTAACATGGAGCCCTTTTCCCGCTACATGGGTGAACACAATGTTTGGCTTGGCGAGGTCAGACTTCAACAGCTCATCAGCTTAGGGGGTCTCTTGGCCGCAATCCATCAGTCTCTGGCCATTTGAATCTTTGGGTTGTGTCATGGTGCATACTCTCTAAGACGCGTGGCATGGGCGACCTGGTCTATACTCTGTAATACTAGTGTAATGGGAAACTGCTCTCTATGTCTTTGGCTCAGTTGTGTCGGTTACCAAATGTATCAGGGAGCTACCCCCTTTGGTAGCACTCATCAATAAAAAAAAAAAAAATTAAAATTAAAAAAATAAATAAATATAAAATTTTACTGTTAGGTTTTAATTAGAGTTAAGAGTTTAATAAGGGTTAGGGTTATAGTTAAAATTCTATTACAATTAGGGTAAGAGTTAAATTAGCGTTACGGTTAGGTAAGGGTTCACTTATGATTAGGGTTGAATTAGGGCTAAGGTTCACATTAAATTAGGGTTAGGATTCCAATTAAGTTCTAATTGTAATTGTAATTCAATTAGATTAAAATTAATATTTTATAATATTTACTAAATATTATATCAAAAAATATTTTAATGTTATATTATAATAATTAATATTATTATAATATTATCTTATTACATTAATCTCCTACATGTTGCACCGTGTGTTGCTAGCATACATATATTAAATATTAATATATATAAATTACATTGAGAGTAAATTTTTTAATAAAATAAATTCTTTGGCCATTTAAATAAGATTATAATAAAATTTTGTAAAATTGGGGTGATTCAAGTGATGTTATAGCTCAAACTATTAGGCAATTTTGGATTCCCAAATTTCAACTATCAACCAATTTCACTAATTATTATTTCAATTATAGATGGTTGTATTGAATCAATTGAACAATATGTGGTTGGATTTGTCACTAGTGATGGTAAATATAAATACCACCATTGTATAATAAAATATATTAATCTGATTATATTTTATATTTTAAGAATTCATCATTTTTATTTTGATTATAGATGGTAGGAAATCATTTGATGCTTCCATTGACAACTTGCAAAATTTCACTAATTATTTAAATTCACTACTCCAAAATTTACCAATTGTTTAGAAAAAAGGGAATTTAATTTTCATTATGTAAAATTTCATTTGGGAAAAAATAGAGAGAGAAAAAGAGATCTATGGTTTGAATTGAAATCTTTCTTGATAGATTCAAGGGCTTGGATTGTCATGAATAATTATGTGTCTTGCTTGTGCATTTGAGAGCATATCCTCTTTTCTTTTGATCATTTATTCACTCATTTTTTTTGGTTATTTTGTTTTAAAATGAATAGAAATAAAATATTTGAAAATTTCAATGCAATAATTAGTCATGTTTACTTGGTGGAAGATATTTTTTCCTTATTTCAACTTGTAGGTTAGAATTTTCTTTTGTTTTATTATGTATGTTTAGCTCATTAATTATTTTAAAATTATAATAAAAAAAATCTTCATCAATAATTTTTTTGTTAATATCTTGATATGAAAATTGAGGTATTACAATACTTATAATATTTTCAATTCTTTCTCTTTTAGTGACTACTTTAATAACAACAAATACAATCCACACCATTTTATATATTTTTTTAAAAAAATATGTTCTATATAGAGGTAACACATACAACTCATAACTCATATATAGAGAAATAATCTAGTTAAAAGTTAAAGTTACTACCTTTCTTGTTAATGTAAAAATTAAACTACACGTTTTTTCAATCAATTCATTGATTCCCTCCTTATTTTTGTTTCTCAGTTAAACATGTATCACAACCAAAAGTTGAATCTTCCTCGCTTCTCTAATTTTTAAATATTCATGTAACAATCATGTTCAAATTAGAATATCTACTTTCTATATTATTTTTAATCTTTGTTTAAGGGGAAAATAAAATAGAATCCCTCTTTGTTAATGAAAAAAATCATGTAAAATTAGTTTTAGAACACTCAATAATTATGAAATTCGAGCAAATATTATCATATTTGAAAATTAATATTCTTGAATGAAATACAAAGCATAAAATAAACCAATAAGTTCCTCACTGTGTCTAGAACTTCTTGACTATAGAGCTTCAAATAATTGACTACTTGCAATGGCAAAGAATATTTGACTAGGTGTGAGTTGGATCACAAAAGCTTAGAAAATAGGCTTGACACCACTACTTTCAAGAATTGTGCCTTCAACATTCCATGTAAATTTTCTACAAGGTACATTGAATTGTAAACCCAGATGCATGGATGACCACCATCATAATCCTCTTGCATCAATAAAACGTTACTAATTTACACTTATTACTTTATATAGTAGACTTCTCTTTGGCTTCCTTCAAAAGAATGTACATTTCTATCATTCCTAGATGTGCTTCACTCTTCCCCAACCCATAAGAAGAAACACCTTCATATACATTTTCTTATTTTTCTTACTAGGATAATGTCACTCATAACACCTCCAATACACACTTAATTCATTGGAATATAATGAGTGTTTCCTAAAGATATAGAAACATTGATTGAGGAAGCACAAGAGCACCAATATATCTCTTTTTTTCTTCCTCAAATAGAACGTAGATAACTTTAATTCATGGGGTAATGGTGCTATTGTTTCACCTCTACCAAGTCTTAGGATTCAGATAGGTTGATATCTCATGGCTCAAGTCTAGTAGATTCTTCAACAAAGTCAACCTAAATAACATTACTTATTTTTCTTAAATTTGACTCCTCACACCCTCTTCTTCCTTTTTTCCAACATCAATCCCCTATAATAAAATTCCTCTATCCTTAATGCTTTGATGGATGTTGATTTATGCTATAATAGGATGTCCATATTGTCTTCTCCTTCCACCAACTTATATCAAATCACTTTTAATGTTGTCTATTTTACATACCTCGCCGACTCCATGGACTCTTTTTTTTAAAATTTGAAACATCTCTTTATTTTTATCACATATCCTTACCAAGAACTATATTTGATTAAATTAAAATTATTTAAATATATATTATACGATGTGTATCATTTCAATTTAAAATTAAAATTAAATTTATATTTTTTATCAGTAAAAGGCCTAAGCCATATTAAATTGTCTAAAATGAGAAATTACAAAATATGAAAACAGCCAGTCGAGCTTAGCTCCAGACCAGCCATCACAGGCAAAGAATGTGTTAGCCCTAATGCACCTCCTACCTACAATGAATACATAGATTGGGCTGAAGATTGACTTTCAGCCAGAGGGATTCCCTAAACATATGAACATACTAATTTACTATACATATATTGGTTTGAAGACGAGCCAGCATAGCCGCTCATTAACTGTCCTTGATGTATCTACCAGAATGCCGTCTACTGCCAAGTTTGCAAGAACATCTGCCTCCTTATTCAATTCTCTGTAGACGTTATTGATGGTTATCTCCTCAAAATAATTTAGAAGTTCCAAGGCTCTATCTAAAAAGGCTCTTAGTTTCTAGTTTGGAGTCGAACCTATCCTTAGAGCATTGATTATAATTACCGAATCACCTTCAATTGCGATCTTAGACAGACCCAATGCTTTACACAGACTCAGTCCTTCCAATAGTGCTCTTAGTTCTACCAAGTTGTTAGTTGTGTGTTCGATAGGAATTGCCTTTTGACCTACCTCTGAGCACTTCCAGTCCCTGACAATGCATCCTACTCCACCCTTCCCTGGGTTGCCCTGTGCGACACCATCAAAATTCATCTTGTACCACTCGAAAGCTGGGGGAAACCATCTCCCTTCAGCCCTTAACTTCTTAGATTCCTTTTCACCTTGACTAAAAAAGGGGGGATACTAAGCCCCGACCACACCTTCCTGATTGCACTATCCCATTCAGTAAAGGAGACATTTTGCTTGATATGCTTCAAATTTCTGCTATTAACCACTTCTGTTAGAGCCGCTTCCAATTTATTCAAGAAGGATTCCTCATCAAGTTTTTTAGCCTAGAAGACCCTTCTATTCCTCTCTTTCTAGATTTCCCAAATTAGTAGAGGGGGAAATCATCCAAAGGATACCAAAAAGACTTAACTTTTGAATCCTGGGCTAGGAGTTGAAGAGAGTGAGGATGTCATTGGGTAATGCTGAGGACCATCCCAGCCTAGCACATAACCATTGCCAACATCTTAAGGAAAAGGGGAAACACAACAGGATATGATTCACCGTCTCACAGGCCGCCTAACATAAAGCACATCTAGACGGACCTTGGTAGCCCAGTTTTGTAAACCATTATGTAGTTACAATTCTCCCTTGAAGAGCTACCCAAGAGAACATCCCTGCCTTGGGGAGGCAAAGGCTACTCCAGCATAAGTCAGTAGGAAGCAACTTCTTGCTCATGTTCTGATATTTGATCAACATTTTGTAACCTTCTTTTGAATTATATTGTCCTGTTTTTGAGCCTGTCCAGACTAACTGATCTTGTCCTTTCCTCAATACTAGAAATCTTGCTTTCAAAATTATTTTTATTTGTGATAATAGAGCTTCATTCTGACAAACAGCTTCAAATTCTTTCCAGCTCCAATCCATGGGTGGATCCCCTTCCCTAAAGTTGAGATAGTCGATTACCTTGTCTCCCCATTCTAATTTGAAATAGTTTTTAAAGGCTTCTGTTTGCATAAGGTGGTCAATAGCAGGGAAACCACCCCAAGAGTCCTCCCAGAAGAGAGTTTTTCTGCCATCCGCCACATCCCAGGACAAGCTGTCAGTGATTAACTATCTACACTCTAGCATGAAATTCCATATTTTAGAACCTTTTGGTGGATTAGGGGTTTTGAAGATACTCGTTTGATCCGATGACACCAAATATTTGTTCTAGAGAATCTTGACCCACTTTTGGTTTGAATGAGAGTACATCTGCCATATTAGTTTGGTGCCTAGGGCTTTGTTCTGCCATTTTAGATTCTTCAATCCTGTTCCTCCAAAAGTCTTTGGTTTGCAAATCTTTTCCCGTGAAATTAGTGCCATCTTTTTCTCTTCTAAGACACCTTGCTAGTAAAATCTCCTCATAATTTGTATTAACTGTTTGTTCACGCCACTAGATAAGGAAATGCATGATAAAAGGTATATGGGAAGGGCAGATAAAACAGATTGAAGTAAGACTAACCTCCCTACCCCTGATAATAGTTTCCCTTTCCACAAGGATAACCTTTGTTCTACTTTATCTTTAAGTGGATCCCACAACCTTGCTGTTTTGGCTCCAAAATTCAGTGGGATACCCAAATATTTGCAAGGGAGTCTCCCTTGTTTAAAACCTAGGATTCTAACAATAGCACCCGTTATAGAAATAGGGATATTAAAGAAGAAGACTTCCAATTTATCCTTACTCACCACTTGACCTGAGGCTTTTGCATAGCTGTCTAAGATCCTTTTGAACTGCCTAGCTTCCTTCCGTCTACTTGCACCCAACATCAGTGTATCATCTACAAATTGTTGATGTGAGACATTTAGGTTGTTTGTGACTTTGATGCCCTGAATAATCTGCTACTCCTGTGCCTTTTTTAAGCTTCTACCTAAAGCTTCTTCCATAATAATGAAGAGAAAGAGAGAAAGGGGATGCCCTTGTCTCAAACCCCTTGAAGTCTCAAAGAAACCTTCTGGTGAACCATTGACTAAGATTGAGAACCGTGGGGTTCAAATGCATTGGAATATCCAGTTGATCCATTGTTTTGAAAAACTGAATGCCTCGAGACACTTACATAGAAACCTCCAGTCTACTTTATCATATGCCTTTTTGATGTCCATTTTTATTAGCATGCTCTCTTTTTTAACCGTTTGAATCGAGTGTAAAGTTTCTTGTACAATGATGATCCTGTCTAGGATTGACCTCCTTGGAAACCCTGTCTGTTCTTCCAATATGATGGAGGGTAACACTTTCTTCAGCGTATTGGTCATTACTTTTGACATTATCTTGTAAACGGTGTTGCAGAGGGAAATTGGTCAGAACTCCTCCCAGCTGGCAGCTTGTTCCTTCTTCAAGACCAGTGCTATGAATGTGTTGTTTGCTTCCTTGAGCATTACCCCAGAGTTCCTAGTGGCTTCCACTGCTTAAACCAGATCGTCACCTACAATTTGCCAACATTTTTGAAAGAAACTTGCTAGGAATCCATCTAGACCAGGGGCTTTGTCCGGTTGGAGATGTTTGACTGCCGCTTCTATCTCCTCCTTTGTGAATTTTCCTATTAACATTCTGTTCTATTCTTCTGTTATCAGTTTTGGTATATTCCCCAGTAAATGGTTCTGGGCTTCTAACCAAGATCCCTCCTTGTTATTTAGGATGTCTTCGAAGAAAGAGACAACACTCTTTGTTATTTCCCTTGGATGCTCAGTACTTGTGCCATCCTCCAGCTTGATACTACGAATCCTATTTGCAGTTCTCTTATGCTTGACCATAGTCTGGAAGAATTTTGTATTTTTGTCTCCAACTTCTAACCATGTTTCCCGTGACTTTTGTCTCCAAAATATCTCTTCCTTTGCCAAGATGTCTTCATAGTTCACCATCAGGCTCTTTTCAAGTTGTTGAAACTATCTTGGTCCATTCCTCTCCTGATCACCTCCTTGTTAAGAGAATGAAGCTCTACCTCCAGTTCTGCTTTTTCTTTGAACATATCTTTGAATAACTCCTTATTCCAGAGTAGAAGTTGTTTTTTGATGACTTTAAGCTTGAAAATGAAGCAAAAGAGTTTAGAGCCCTCAAATTGCTCCATATGCCACCATGATTCTATTAGCTCGAAGAAATTTTTGTCTTGCATCCACATATTCTCGAATTTAAAGGGGCAGCGATGTGGTCTGCTTTCATTCCTGAATGTGAGTAGGACTGGGAAATGGTCAGACCCTATGCATGGGATAACTGAGGCTTTTATTTTTCCGTCTAATGAAGCCAAGTCCCCATGTAGGAAAAAACGGTCCAGTTTTTTTGCTATTTGCGTGAAACCCCCGCATCTATTGTTCCAAGTGTAGACCCCTTCCCTAGTTTCCAATTCCACTACGTTAATTCTATTTACCCAGCTACTAAAATCTGTTTGTGACTGGAGAGCCCTTTGGATGCCACCCCTTTTATCTGTTAGATGAAGAGTTGTATTGAAATCACCACCAATAATTGTATGTTCATAACACGAATCCATTAGAAATGCTTCTATCTCAGACCATACCCTTCTCTTATTTGTTGGTGGGGTTGGGCCATAAACATTTACCAATTTTATTTTTATTGAGAGGTTGTAACAGTGGATAGTGCCACCAATCTAGTTTTTATTTCCTGCAGTTGCGTCAAAGAACACCCTCTTACTATCCCAAAGGATTGCAAGACCACCGGAAGCACCTCTCCCCTGAATCCCAGCTGATTGCCAACCATACAATTTCCTAGTGAAAGCTTCTAAATCCACAATGTTCAATTTTGTTTCCTATAGCAGTGCAATATCAACTTTTGTCAATTTTATTCTGTGCTTGACTAGGTGCTATTTGTTAGGGGCATTGAGGCCCCTAACATTCCATGTGAGCATCATGGCGCCAGGGGAAGTGGGCCCCTTCCCAGATTTCAAAATTTTAGTGAGTTTGATTTGTCCATCTACCAAGCCAATCTGATTTATCAGTTCTGTTACTGATTTCCTACCTCTTTTCCTCCTAGGTGATTTCCCACAATCGGGTTTCAGTTTATTTGGGACATTTTGCTCTATCCCAAACCCATCCATATTCTGGATTTCCTTCTCCGTATCCAGAGATCCCTCCACTTCTTCCTGTTCATTGTGCAAGATCCTATTTTCTTCTGCCTCCATAGCATCCAATTCCAAAATCTTCCTGATGAGTTCTTCCTTCTTTGTTTTTTCATCTAGAATCACCTTCAAGCATTCAGAGGATGCCACCTCTAGGCCTTCACTTTCAATCCTCTCATCTTCAGGGGTTCTTTCTCCATCAATCTGATTCCCATTGTCATTGTCAAGTTTAGGATCAAAGTCTCATGGGGTGTCATCAGTCTTCATCTCATGGTGAATTTCAGAGGAGCCTTGCTGATTTTCTCCTTTCTTTACTTTTGAATACTTTACAGAGATCTTGTTTGGGTCTTTAGCATAAGTCTTTGGATCTGTAATAGTCTTCCCATCTAGTATGGAGCTTTCCTTCCCCAGCTCCTTCTAGGGGTGGATACAAGCACCATCAAAATGCTCGAAAAGGTGGGAGTTACCTTCAGTTTCCTGCACTGAAATCTGTATATTTCTAGCCCTGTTCACAATTGGGACATCTGACTAAGTTATTTGATCTTGGAGAAGTGTCTCTGGAAATAGAACACCTGTTATAGAACTTTCTTTTGGTACAGGATCATTCACCCCTCTTCTGGACCAAACCTTGTCTATCAGATCCATTTTTGAATCTGTGATGGGGTCTCCTATTGGAGTTAACTTCTTTTCTGATGCTTCAAAGAGCTTATTCTGATCATACCTATTCAGACCCAAGATTGACACCACAGAAGAGTAGGCGCTCCTTCCATGATCTACCAATTTGCATTTAGGGCATAGTGTCAGGTGATCTTCCCTCACTATTTTCTGATTTCATCGACTTACTCTAGAAACCAGTTCAATTTCCACTAGGAGGGCTTGATGAGACGGAATAGCCATACACATTCTGAAGTATGATCCCAGTACTTCATCCTTGAGAATGTTATCCATATACCTGAATTTTCCCAGTTTCCTTCCAATGCTTTTGAGAGTCTCTTCCTCCCAGTAATCTGGCGGTAGATTATACAGGCATATCCATGTTGCACTTTCCTCCACCATGTGATTCCATGGGTCAAAATTTGGACTCCAGTCAACTACATGCATTTGTGATCCATCTAGAAAAAGCGGTCCGCCCTTCTGAGCCAGTTGCTTCTTGTCATGGGAGGGGAAAATGACCAGGTAGAAATTGTTTGGTAGAACCCTGATCATAATTTTATGTCCCAATTGAAGATGGCACTAGTTCCTAATCTCCTAATTTTTAGGTTGTCCCCCCCCCATTTAACAAAAAGTCCTTTTTCGAGCAAGATGTCTCTTGTTTGATTGATTTCCTCTTCAAGATCGATTGAAAGCTTGGATTTAGGGATAGAATTGCCAGTTGATTCCCCATTCATCCACGATGAACCAGTATTGTTCACTAGAATCCCTTTACCTTTCTCTTCTGGGTTAAGGCGAGCGCCTTCCTCTCTCTTCCCTCTGTCCCATGGTTTGGATCTCCAGTTTTTGGAGGCGTCTGCATTTGGGATTGAGGTTTTCCTGAACCTCACATTCTCTTGATTGCCAGAGCCTCTTTGCCTCAGACCATTCCCATCTTGCAGGTTTCCATACCTATAATGTTGCTTCTTCCATTGAGTTCTCGGCCTAATCCATGGGGCTTCCTTTTGCCATCTGGGTCATTGTTGTCGCTGGCTAGCATACCGTTGAGGTGTTCCTTTTGGGTGCCTTTGGTTCCAAACATCCTGAGAGGGATTAGGGTGCCATTTCTTGGTCTAGGGTTGAATTTTTTTATCCACCCAGCCTCCACACTCGAAAACCCACTGGGGTCTGTAATTCCCATAATCTGGGTGGTCGGTTTTGTGTTGCTCTGGGTGAATCAAACCATAAGCTTGCCAGTCGTCCTTAATTTCTGCTCTAAAAGCTTCCATCGGGATCTCCTAATCCATTTCTTCTCCCCATCTGCCAGACTACAAACCGCTGCTGCATGCCTCCTGTCTGGTTCTAGTGTTGATGTGGTGATCCAGACTCTGCCCTAATCTGCTCCTGCCTGAAGTTTCGCTCCTCACCATATCATCATTCCTACTCTTAGATTATATTACATATTTAAAATTAAAATTAATTAAATGTTATATTCAAATGAAAAATATAAATATTGGATGAAAAATAATAATAAATAGAACTTAACCATTGTAACAAGCTAAAAATGGAGTTTGAAATTTCATATTATTAATTAATGATGTATATGGTTACTTTAAGAATTTATCATTGCTTTTATATCTAATAGATTCTAAATTTTCATTATATAAAGTATTTGATATATATTAGTTAACAAAGATTTATTCATTACATTGTTAAACAAATATGATATCCAATACACAAAAGTGTGCATAAATACATTTATTTTATAATCAATTATTTTATAAAATAAATATTATGATCTAAAATTAAATTAAAAACATTTCTATTAAAGAATAATTAAAATGTACAATTAATTTACAATCGATATATGAAAAAAACTTCCAAAACATCCACTTAACAATTTTTTAAGATTTTACATCATAATTATCTTTTAAAAAAATATTTATTAATATTTCAAGAACTGTAATCACACAATTTATACATAGTTATTGAATGGTCTATTAAAAGTTTGTAAAGAATCATTGTGCAATACTATACAAATAATAGATTATTTTTTAATGCAGATTTTAAAAACCCTTTCGAAGCGAGAGAACAGAGATGTGAGAAAGCCGAAAACACAAAGATTTTATCTTATAATCTTTTTCTCAACGAAAACATTATCATCGCAATCTTGCCTAATTTGATGGTGTGTGTTCGCTCAGATGCATCTGCTGCATCTCATGGGGGTTTGAAGAACACCTCTTCTTCTTTTCCGGGCTCTAATAAATTTTATTGGATGTTTTACTCAGATCTTGATAGTTAAAAGAAATAAATGATTGCCTATACAGCTAAGCCAGATGAGAGCAATTTGTTAGCTAAGAATTTCTACAGAGTTACAGTGCCTGCAGTATATCACGGAAAAGGTTCAGCTGCTTTCCTCCTTTCGTAATGGATATGATTCGTTTTTTCACTTCTTGAATTCCTATTTTTTCCATTCTACAGTAGAAAAATAATTCACCACGATTGAAGTGGAACTGAAGGTCCCGCCAAGCCCAACCCACCCAACAAACTCTTTTCACCCGACACGTGGGCCCTACACGATACGCCTGATTCCGCGTGGTCCCCACCTTCATTCAAGATTCTGTCAGCTATTTGGTGTGGTCTTTTATCCTTTGCAAATATTATTTTGCGCCTTATGTTTTCAACTCTTATTTTACTTCTCACTACATTAGCGTCATATTCTATATAAATAGATTATTCTTGTTCATTAAACAGATAGAAGAATATTTATTCTGTTCATTTCATGTAAATGCATTATTCTTGTTCATTAAACGGATATGAGAATATTTATTCTGGTTCATTTTATCATTATAGACAATATTGCTATTGTTTTGTTTGGAGTGTCTTAATTTTGAAAATTCATCTTATTCATACATTTCAAATTTCTTCATCTTTCAAGATATTTTTATACATATTTGTTAGGTTTCATTACATCATTCTATTGAGATGTTTCAGGAGATTAAACTTTACTCTAATGTGTCATTTTGTTGGAACTAGTTCATGTAAATTAAATGTAATTTTTAAGTTTGATTTATTAATAA
Source organism: Sequoia sempervirens (assembly GCA_007258455.2). Taxonomy (NCBI): domain Eukaryota; kingdom Viridiplantae; phylum Streptophyta; class Pinopsida; order Cupressales; family Cupressaceae; genus Sequoia; species Sequoia sempervirens. The sequence continues at coordinate 195,066 of VDFB02054938.1, forward strand.
GTTTTTTAGCTTGTCAAAATGAGATTCACTAATGGATTGTTTAAGTCTAAGGATCATATTGAGTGATAATCTACAAGTAGTTGCTTGCTTTGACGTTAGAATTTTTTTTAGGTAATTTATTGTAGGCTTTGATATATTCTAATTATTATATTACATCTCAAGACCAAGATAAGTATTATTCTATATGTCTTATTTGAGAAAAAAACATCAAGAAGAGTTAGATCAAACAACATGCATCAAGTCCTCATTCTCATTTAGTGAATTTCAAACCATACTACACTTTTAGAAGAAATCTTATCAAGTAAATGGATTTCACCATCCTTGTGAGTGTTGTACCACCTCATTATGGACTTAAAAACATATTAAAAAATTACCTTCTTTGGAATCTTTTGATACAAAGCTTCATTATAACACATTCCACTATCTCACTCAAGGCCTCACACATAATCTACAATATTTAGAATTGTTTTCTTATATCTTGTGCTTTAATTTCCATACATAACACTAAAAGGCTTGTGTTCAATTGATTATCTACAAGGTTTTCAATATGAGATAAAATAAGTAAATATAGAAATTGGCTAGAGGTTTCTCAATATAGGTTTCTAAATATAAACTTTTTATTATCAAAATGAAAATAATTAAAGGATTACATAGCTTACATCACACTAAAAATATCTTCCATAACTATTATCTAGTAGAATAATAGATAACTTAATTTTGACGTTTTCAACCAAATTTGAAAAAAAATACATTAAATTTTTTTATCAAACTATTTTAATTCTAGCATCTCATTGGTTCATTTATTACAAACTAATAAAATTAAATCTAACCTCCTTTAGTATAAACTAATAATAACCACCTCGACTTCAAACAAAATAGCTATATTTTAAAAATAACTTTAAATGTAATTTATCAATATTACTTACAATAAATTTTTCATTTTTTATAATGAAAATCACTTTCATAATATTAATTTTACTACATTATCACCATTTAATAAAACTTAACAACTTTTTACTGTAACTTATTATTACAATTTGCACAAAAAAGTGTACCATGTCAACATATAAATTGCCCCTTCAATGTGCTCTATGTGGACCACTTGTATTTTCTTTTTAATAGTTTTCCCCTTCAAATACTATAAACAAGAGTTTTTTATCTCAAAAATTGAAGGGCTATTCTCCCATACAACACATTGTTCTAAAGTCTTAAGTTATTTTTTCATTATCAAGACACTTTGATTTGTTGTAGTAGGGTGCATATACGAATTTGAGAGATCTTTTACATCTACTCTCAGTATTATTAATAATATACTAAGGATGGTTGATGCAATTGTACAAGGTGAACATTACAACCACACTAGATGACTGATGTATAACTATGCTAAGAGACCACAAGGGTTACAACATTGTATCTCGTCATTAACTCATTAAGTTCATATACTTTAAGCTATTGATAGGCCAAAATACCACATGGTGTCCCATTAAGTTCAATAGTCCAATATATCAATTCACTGATTTTTTTTTTTAAAATTAACCAAAGTATTGTAAAAGAGTGGTAAAGGAATTGGGGTCTTGAGATCAAGAATGTATCAAAATATCATACTTTCAAATTTTTCCTCCAACATGGGGTGAAGGTTAATACAAAGCATCAAATTTATATATCCAATCTCTCTCTAGCCTATATATGGTGGGCTAATAGATGTCACTTGGACCAAAAAAATCTTATCTAAAATTCTATTCATTTTTTGCATGGTTTCAACCCTGCAAAAATTGAATTATATATGTTTAAAATTTATGTAAACACTCAAATTTTTGTAATTAATTTCCAAAAAAAGAAAAAAAAATCATTTCAAAGCGTCTTGTTTGAAGGATTCCTTTTCCATGATGCCCTTTGAAAGCTTCATTTTTTTGAAATATTTCGATGAAGTTTGTTGCATATTTGAAGAGATGAATCTTGGTATTTTAACATTTATTTATAAGTGTTTTATTGGGAAAAGGGATCTAGGTCCTAAATCACACCTTTCAAAATTTTTGAGTAAGGATTAGAAATGATCTCAAATCCACTTGACTATAAATTCTAATAGGAAGATTGAAAATGGTGGATCAAGGTTATAATCCTTGTGTGTGGGGGTGTGTGTGGTTGTGATGATTGATTTATGATTGCTAAATGACTAATTTTGAATGATACAAATCAATTAACTATGTTGACTATGAAAATATAGTGATCTATGATGGTTTTCAAGAAACAAGATGCAAACACACAAAATTGAGTTCCAAAAATGAAAAGGGTAGACACATATACACCTGGGATGTAAATTTAAGCTTGATCATACTGGTCTAGGGTGCCTTGTGTTGTGGAATATCCTAATTCTTTTCCAAAACTTAAAATGCAGACCTTAGGACACTAGTTTGAAACTTTTATCCCCCGAGTGTTACTATTGCAACTTTGTTTGTTAATGAAAAAATGTAGATTTCATAACTTGTCAAATTGTAGGGTTTTTATACATGAATGGATAAGTAGCCTTGAATCTCCCTCCAACTCCCTTCAGATATGTAATCTCCACACATAAGAGAAGAGGAAGGGTTGTGTCATATAGGGCATTTCCTAAGTCAAACCTCATAATGGTATTTCTACCTCCACAATAATGAAAGAGAGTGTATCCTTTATATTATAGAGGCTAATGACAAACAAGAAATGAATTGAGAACCTTGGTGCAACTCACAACTCATATTTTATCTCCTTAAAGGACTAAAGTCACACTCATCACCTTCAAGGATCAATTTTTTTTTTGCTTTTAATTGATTTGATTACCTACAAGGGTTAATACACATAAAAAATTCATAAAGTCTTAGTGAAGGTAGGAAATTATGTTTTTATTATCTCTTTTAATTGTTTTATCTCATAGAGTGTGCAAGGTAAAACTTAATTGGTTTGTCTAAATTTTGTTAAATATTTTAAAAAATTCAAACTTAGTTTGTGATTAGATGGTAGAATTTTGTGGGGAGAAAATTTAATTTAAAATAATTAAAAGTGATTGAATTCAATGTATCTTCAAAGATGAGGTAAGATAGTAAAAATTTCAATGCATTTCTACTAAAACTTTCTTGGTTTCAAAATATTTTTTGAATACTTAAAAATGAGGATATATCAAGATAAATATTTCAATGTGGAGGATAATTATTTCTAAGGTTTGTAAGCTTACAAATGCCATGCGTAAATCCCTAAGATTTCACACAGGACATTTATATGAACCATTTTTTTGTAGGATAGTAATGCAACACCAAGAAGACCACAATTTTATTCTATGAGTGTAAGTTATATTTACATAATGTGATGACACACCTAAGATTCTTAATAGTGTGCATAAATATGCAAAAATTGTAAGAAATAAAATATAAATTATATTTGCATGTGTATATGACTTTGATAGATATCTTACATCCATTCTCGGTCTTACCAATAACATATTAATGATGGTTGGTGCAATTGCACAAGGTGCTGCAACCACACTCTATGAATAATCTATAATTGTGTGTACTAGAAATTTGAAAATTCACAAAAAATTCATAAAAGTGCAATATTCGACTTAGGGTCCAAGATCAAGAATGTATCACAATATCACACTTTAAAGCTTTGCATCCAACATGGGGACAAGGCTAACACATAGCATCAAATTTATAATTTCAATATATCTCTCTAGGTTAAATATGATGGTTTGATAGATGACTCCTGGACAAAAAAAAATTCTATTAATTTATCTTTATTTAACATATGGTTATGGAAATTGAGAAGAAAAAAATGTGTTATGTATGGACACAACTTATTCTTTGAAAGATTCATTTAAGAGTGTATTCTTTGAAAGATTATTTTTCCATGAATCCCTTAGAGATGCTTCTTTTACGACAGATTTAGATGAAGTTAGTTTCATATTTTAAGAAATGTATCTTGGTAGTTTAACAACTATTTAGAGATATAATATTTTTTATGTGTCCTTTTTTTAATATAATTCATCTTGTAATTATGAATTATTACATTTGATGATGCAAAATAGGAAGAGTGGATAAGGAGACACTATCTTGGTCTATCTGACATTCAAGATGCACCATCACATAAATGGTGCTTACCATCCATATAAAAGAGTTAACTTCTACTACATTTTAGTTAACTACCACTACATTTCATTTAATTGGTTGTTTATGAGTGATTTGTTTACATTTTTATCACTTGCTTCAATTTTTATGTAACTTTTAGCTTTTCTTTTTACTTTTCATCTACAAATTAGATCTCCACTAATAAAATCTAGTGCAAAATGTTAGTTCTATTGCATAGAAAGAGTATGACATGTGTTCATCATTTCCATAAATGGTAAAAGTTGTGAATTGTTACCTTTGAAGATCTAGAATTGTACAAAGTAGTTTTTATATTTAATATCATAGTAGATGTTTCAATGATGGCTTTTCGGTGCAAGGAAAAGTGGTTTGAGCCATTACAAAGGAGATCACAACCCAGTTTGGATTCTACTTAGTACTATGAAGCAAAGGGAGATTTTCAATCTTCTCCATTTTCCACAAGTGTTTAGTGGAATGCACTCAAGTCAATTTGAATTGAATCCACTCTTTTTATGTTTGGAATTTTTTTTGTATTTTGAATAGTTTTGAAATGATCATTTTTGCTCTAAATTATTTTTTAAATTTTGTAAGTTCTATGGTGAAACTATTTTTTTAACTTTAGGGTTTTGAAGAGAATTGATATTATTATGAATACATAATATTTTTAAAATTTTAAAATTTGTTTCTAAAATAAAAAATGGATCTATTGTATCTATAAATATATTTTGAAAATATTATTTTGGATAATTAAAATTGATTTAAATACATTTTATATCTAAATGATGACATTTTGGTGTTTCTATTTTACTTTTTCTCTTATGTTCTATTTTGATTCTCAATTTCAATGTTACTTCTTTAGTGTTAAGAAGCTTTTATATTTTCTATATATTTTTATTATTTGTTGAGCTTTTCGGTCATACTTTTTATACTCAATTCATATTTCTAACCACTTTCTAATCAAACAAATATAAGATACAATTTGTGGAGATCAACCATCAATGCTCAGTGTTATTCCTACTCAAGAATTTGTTTAAATATATAATATGGGGATTATTTACTTTTAAGAAAAGAAAAAATATTTTATTTTAGGAAATTAAAGGTAGCTCTTGGAAATATTATATATTAAGTAACTTTAGATAGTTTTTTTGAAAAATTCTAGTAGGGAATGTCAAATAGTAATAAATATTTTAGTTAGGTTTTACGTCTTAAGAAAAAAGGGAATTTAATTTTCATTTATTTTTCATTATGCGTCTATTTGGGAAAAATTAAAGAGAGAAAAAGAGATATATCATTTGAATTGAAATATTTTTTGATAAATTCAAGGGCTTGGATTGTCATGAATAATTATGTGTCTTACATGTGATTTGAGAGCATATCTTCTTTTCTTTTTATCATTTATTGAACCAAAGGGGAAAATAGGAAATGGATGGAAAAGACCCACTCCTATTCTCTCTTGGCCACTCAATAATTTCCTAGGAGTCCTAATTGGATTGACTATCAACCTCACAAGGTGAGTTAATTCTCAACAAGGAAGACCTAGGAAGGGGTTCTTTAAGCTTTTAAGGGTTCACCACCAAGCAAATGCTTGGAAAAGAAAAATAAGCACTCAACTTAAAAAACCTAGTAATGGAAGCCAAATAATGAGTGCAAACGATGAAATTAAGCTACACTAAGTTAGGGTACAAGTGAACCTGGGAAGTTTGGAAATGTAATGAGGATTCCAAAAATGTAAAAATGTTGTCAAAAAGTGCTATGGAGGACTAAGATGCCCTTATTGTTGTCTTAGTCCCATTGCTATTTTTTGGGGCAGATGGAGAATCTTCAGATGCCAAAACAAGATATGAAAGAATCTCTTAAAAAATCCACTTGGAGGACTAAGACGCCCTTGCTACCATCTTAGTCCTGATTTTAGTTTCTGAACTCTTCGAAAGTGATCTTGAGGCTTGATGTTTGAACTTCCTTGTTCACTGATCTCAAGTTCCAAAACTTCCAGATTTGGCCTGTAGGTGAGTTTCTGTGAAGATGACAACTTTGCAACTTCACACTTCAAATGATCTTAAGTATTCAACATAAATCTGTAATCACAAACATGCAATAGGATAAAAACTTGTTGGTTGTTAGAAAATGGGGGTTTTCCTTGGTCAAATAGGTCTTGTTGGTAATTAAAACAAATGATGAAATGAAGCATGAAATATGAAATATATAAATGATATCACCTTGTATGATGTCTTGTGAAGAAAATCTGAAATCTACCATGTAGTGACCATGAAGAATGTAGATCTTGGATCCTTGTATATGATGTGAACAATGGTTGTGAATAGATCTTCAATGCTACATCCACAATCTTGGCTCAACAACATGAATGGATACACTAAACCCTTGACATGATGCTTGAATCTTGATGAATTGCTCTTGAATACTCTTGTGGACTCCAACTTGCTATTAGGAATGCTCTCACAAAAGACTTGATTGTTGGAAACTTGCAGCCAATTAAAGACAATTTCCACATAACCCAAAAAGTAATATATGCATCTAAGTATTCATGATCCACATGCAAGAGAATAAACATACCCATGAAAATATGACACAAGATATACCTTGGGAAAACCCTCAAGAGGGAAAAAACCTAGCCTTGAAAAGCATCCATCTCTCATGTATTGTTCATCAATAAGATTACAATACATCTTCTAAGTCTCCATGAACACCATTGAAGCAACAAGATCTCTCCAAGCAATCCATGTGAACAAGCATGCAACCACACATCCTATGCTATGCTTCAAACCCTCACAAATGCTAACTAGAGCTAATCATGCAAAATTGCATCTTACAATAACTATCTTTGTGGTTGCTTTTATAGAAGCAAGCTCCCACAAAACCACTAAGTGGTATTACAAAAAACTATGTGACAAACCACGAGATTACAAAACCATGTCCCCTTATTTAATATTTTCCCCAATATTAAATAATTACATTTTTACAACTTAACTTATGTCCCAATGTTACATGTAACATTAAGTGGCCCCCAAGAATAATTAATTTAAATATATTATGCAAGGTGTACAACACACCTTTTTCCTAACATTCTCCCACTTGTTGTATACATTGCATAAGGGGAACAAGTAACCTCAAAACATGAATCAAATGAACAATCCATATAGCCACATATACCATCATGGAATCAAAATGCTCCATGTGCTCCATCAAGATACCTGCAACAAGAATCAAAGTGACCACCATCCCAAGCATGAGTGCCCTCATCCTCCATAATGCCAATGCACAAAGATAAGAATCCATCCAATAGAGAAGCCACACAATCTGTCACATCAAAGCATAAGTCCTACTCAACTGATATCCCAAACACAAGCACTCAATCCAAAGGTATTAATATGCACCAGTATTTGTCAAGATACACAAACCCAAAGCTGAAATAACACCCACAACAAGTGCCAATACATCCAACTATCCATACCTCCAAGGTATAAAAAACATAGTAAACTCATGCCATAAACATATACACCCATAAACTATAATCATAAACTCCATGTGCAAAACCTATCAAAGAATGACATACACATCCAAGAGCTCCCACTGCATGGGTAATGCAAATCTGAAAAAGATCAAGGCATACCAAGTCTACCAATAGCATCATATAGAAAGTGTAAACTACATCATGTAGTAACAAGGAATCATCCACAATGATATGCAAACTTGTAAGAAAAATCTCCTACATACACCTCTAAATGCCAACTGTGTCAAGTATGATCTCCTCCACAACACCCCAAAAGAAATGCAATAACAACATCCAACCGTTCAATCTCCAAGATCAAACATAACATATGTATCATGTAATCAACATGGATGTAAGCCTCTCATAACCAAAAAAGATCAAACTAAATCCATTGCCAATGAAGGAAATAATCCCAATACATCTCCTAAATCAACATCAATGAATGTACTCACAATGCATAAGGAGATAAACATGCCAACACTCCTCAAATGAACCCTCCAAAACCATATATCCATAGCTCAAGATTCTTATGCATGAGAAGATAAAGCATAAACATAAAGCACCTAAAAGAAACAATGGGAAATACCTCTCAAGTGAAACTACCAAGTAGACCAAGAGTGGGGAATGAGAATGATCCTCCAAGACATCCAAGTCATCATGAATCATCCAAGAACACTCTCCTCATAGGTCCATGTTGAACTCACGTCCAACCAAGGTGTAGGCTCCTCAGACTTCCTACTGAAAGATCATCAAGAGAACCATCTCAATGCATGTCTCTAATCACAAGAGAACTCAAGCCTCACCTATGTCTCCAAGTATCCATGAGTACCTGCAACCAACGAATATTCCATGCGAAACTCCAAATGCAACATAGCACCATCATGAAGTAATCAAGAAAATGATAGATGTACTCAATACCAAGATAACCACACCAGATCAATGTCAAAACTCCAATCATGAATCAGGAAAATAAACATGACAACATGATCTAACCATCTCCTCCTAGGAGATCACATGCACCATAACATATATATACATCTTGGTCTCATGAGAACAAGTACCATGCCAAACTCTGAACATGTATCAAGAGTAAACCATGACATAATTTCAAAACACTCTAAACCAAGAAACCATATCCCTAATCACATGAAGATAACCATACCAAATGATGCATCCATGTCACTGCCAACAACACCCACTGAACTGTGATACTGAGTCACACATGGCATCATGACAACCATCCTCTCCATGAAGATCATCTAGGTCTATACACACAACTAAAAAGTTAGTAACATAAAATTAGAACCATAATCTCCAAGCCAAGAAGATACCTACAACTGCCAAACCATCATAAACATATCCATCACTACCAAAACCATCACTATTAAAAGCTCCCACTAAAAAGTGTAATCAAGTTATCCATGGCATCATGATAGCAATATTCTCATGAAGATCAACCAAAGGCGCTCACACAATCAAAGAACTCAAATATAACAAGAGCTCCCAAAAGGAAAATTAAAACCATGATCCTCATACCACGAAGATACAATGCCACAACCATAATTAGGAACCAATCCAACACAATCAACAATGCACTTGCATAAACCATCATGACATGCCAAAGTCTCTAAAGTACAAGAAACATCCATGACACCATGATCACCATCAAATGTAACAACAACTCAACCCAACCATGTCCACATATCTGCATAATCATAGTCAACTACATGGGTCTCATATCATGACTATACTTGGTAATACCATCTCACCTCCTCAACATGACAACAAAACCAACAAACCAAGTGACTAAACCAAGCCACCAAAACTGAACATGCATCAACATTGAAATATCAATGGGCAAAGAGAACCCATGTCCAAGTCATAAGTGCAACATGTAAGTATAAACGGCCTACAACATTGTACAACTTGTAGATACATCAATGAAGCATATAAATCCAACCATATATTGATAACCATGTAAAAATTAGAATAATTTGAGATGTACAACTGAGCACACAATGAATCCAACATCAAATCTCCAAGATCCAATCATCCATAAACTCATAATATCACCATAGTTAAAGAAAATCATAAACAACTCAGATAAAGAAAACAATAAATAAACCATGCAAAAATATCTCCAAACTTGATCCACTGTATACTGCTCTAAACAAGCTTTCTGTCGACTATTCATAGTCCAAAATCTAACTCCGTATGCACCTAATATGCCCTCTTGAAGCTCAAAATAAGCACAATTTGAGTCTAAGGCAAAAAAAATTTAGCCACCCCTAGTGGCTAGGCGACGACCCCACCTAGGCGGCACCGCTCCCCTGGTGGCAGAACCGAAGCAATATTGAAATCCATTTAAATGTGATTCAATTTCCATATATCAAAAAATATATATTTAGGTCGACATTTAAAAAATGTTGGGCGGATTTTAAAAGGCAAAATTTGTATTTAAAAACAATTTAAAAAGAAAAAAACATTTTTAAAAGGTTTAAAAACCCCATACAAAGGGGACGACGACGAGACCCACCTGCAGCCTACCGATTGTACTTGTCAGCTAGTAGGTACGTAATACCTATCGTCGGTAGGTCTACCGACACAACATGCATGAGGGTACGCGGGGTGGGCCGACCCCCCCAAACCCCTTTTATAGATTTTTTTTTCAAAAAAATTTACCAATCAAACTTTTGAATCGCCCCTGTTTGATTTTTAATTTTTTTTCTTTTGCATGGCATTTTTTCCAGTGATGGGAAAATATTTTTTCGAATTTTTTTTAAAGAAAATTTATCCCTATGACTTGCAAAACTGGGGATTTTAAACAAAAAAATATATATTTTTTTCCAGTAACCAAAATAGGGAAAATTATATATCAAAATTCGTCTCTCGGCCAACTTGGATCCAACCGTGAGGTCTATCTTCTGAGTCTCCATGAACACCATTGAAGCAACAAGCTCTCTCCAAGAAATCCATGCGAACAAGCATGCAACCACACATCTTGTGCCATGCTTCAAACCCTCACAAATGCTAATTGGTGCTAATCATGCAAAATTGCATCTTACAATAACTACCTTTGTGGTTGCTTTTATAGAAGCAAGCTCCCACAAAACCACTAAGTGGTATTACACAAAACTAAAGATGTGACAAACCACAAGATTACAAAACCATGTCCCCTTATTTAATATTGGGTACTTTATTTATTATTTTCCCCAATATTAAATAATTACATTTTTACAACTTAACTTATGTCCCAATGTTACATGCAACATTAAGTGGCCCCCAAGAATAATTAATTTAAATATATTATGCAAGGTGTACAACACACCTTTTTCCTAATATTGATGTGAAATGAGTGAAGGAACCTTATATTTATACTTATCTATGCTTAATATCTCAAAATTACACCACAACAAGCTGACATATGAATTCATTAATTATAGGAGGATAAATCCCACTAGAATTTGAAATTAAATTCCAAAAATAAGCCAAGGAGGACTAAGAAACGCTAGGTGGCATCTTAGTCCCGACACAAAAATCAGGGACACTTAGATAGAATCATTAAATTATCATTTCCCCTTTGAGGTATGTCGGGATTAGCCATAAAAAGATATAGTTTATTAGGCTTTTGGATGCAAAATAGAACCAATTAAGACATATATAGGGATAAATAAAGCAAGGCGGGCCTAAACAAGTGTGAAAATGCAAGGGTATGCATTTTCCTACACTACATTTAGCCCCCACTTTAGTGAGAGGATGAACTTGCTTCAAACTCACACTAAAGTAGCCAACCACACAATCAAGAGGGGTTCACATGTACAAATTCTAGTAAGATAGGATGTGAATAATCAAGAGGGATGATCAAGCCCCTAGGATTAAGATCCTTTGACAAACCAACATAGGCACAAAGGAACAAACATGTGGATGATATATGAAGCCATAACTAGATCACAAACATACACCATCAAAGACAAAAAAAGAGAAAAAAGGAAAAATGCAATGGATCAAGCTTCGATTGGCCGTCCAATGTGCTATTGACTGGTACTAGGTTGTTTGTCCAAAATAGGTTTACAAGTGGAAAAATCTATTCACTATGCAAAAAAAATGCATGCTCACAAGGTCTAGTGAAGCTAGTTGTCCACTAGGTGAGCCCCAAGAGGTCCATATCAAAGCCATACCTCCATGACTTTAATAAGGACAAAAGGAAAAATTCATGCTCATGAGGGCTAGTGAAGCTAGGTGTTCACTAGGTGAGCCTTGATGAACCATATCAAAGCCATACCTCCATGAATTTAATAAGACACAAAAAGAAAATACAAGAAAGAGGGATGCTCAAAAGGATTTTGCTTAGTTTGTGCGAGGTCTCAATCTTAGGGGACATTGTGCTTAATGTCTCCAAGAGAGGATAAATGCAAGGTCTCATCTTAGGTAACATTGTACTCAATGTTTCCAAGATAGGACAAATGTAAGGAATACCACGCTCTTGGAGGAAATCAAACCCAATGACACCACCAAGAAAGGAACACATTGCAAGAAGAAAGAAAATTGCACAATGAAGCATGAGTTTTGATGTATGTCCCCACTTTAAAGTGGTTTCTAACACCATTGTTGTGAGAAATTTCTTTAAAGTAGAAGAAGACATGAGAGCTTACTTAGAAAGCCCTATGCCAAGTCCTATGTTTCCAATAAGCTATGTCATGTGATAGGATGGAAGGGTTTCCCCCAAAATGCATAACTTAGTATGTCACATGTGAGCCAACTTAAGGCATGTCATCCACATCCCAAGCTTGCTCTTACATATACATGAAAGGTGGTCAACACGACAAAAGAGACAACAACAAGTGACATACGAGGAAAAGGATACCTAACCCCTTGCCCCCACTTAGTGGAGGACAAGGATGAGCTGAAATGATTGATGAGATGAATGCTAGAGTGAAAATCAATATTGATTAGAGGAATTAGGTGCCCCCACATAAGGAAGAGCATCAAACTCCTTAAGATGTTGGATTTTACAAGTACTTGAAGCCTTACATTCATTAGTAGTGTGCCGTAGAAAAATGGTCCTTTGTCATTTTCATGGTCTTTTAGGCCTTCTTTCATGGTGTTCGAACTATGTTGCTTTGATTTTATGTTGTATCATGGCTTGAACATGCTTATTTAGGTACTAAAATTCAAAGAACGGTGTCTTGTGAAAGTTTTGTGAAGTGTTGTAAGACATCTATACATTCTTCTAGACTCTATTTAATACAATTTACCTAAAAATCACCTCTTTTCACATCAACAAGTCCTAGTTTGAAGTGTTGTAAAGTATTGTAACAAGCCTTCACACTTTTCTAGGCACATCTTCACTATTTACACCTTTCTCAGGCTTTATTTTGTCTCTTTATACCCTCATATGACTTAATTGAGTGTATTTTTGGATCTTATCTCAAAAAATAAGATTAAACACAACATTATTCTCGACACATGTTTTTAGGTCCTAGGTGGGACCCATTTTCCATGGGTGGCGAATGAGTCCCCCTTGGCCCCAAATTCAAAATATTTCAAATTTCCTTTTGGGATTTTATCAAAAATCACTTGATGTCGGCCTGTGATGATGTATGAACAGATAGTAAGGAACAAGATTTGTATAAATAAGTTTTTTTCACCTCATTTTACATCCCCTACAATCAATTCATTCAAGCATTCAATCACACATCACATTCAAGCATTCTACAACATCTTTTCAAGAACTTTGGATCTGCCATTGACATTACTTCATAATTACAAGATCAAGAGTCAAGTTATTTGATACCATTTTCATGTTATTACTTCATCTTTCTCTTGCATTTCATTATCTTTTCAAGGGTTTAATTACCAAAGGTGGGGTTTGACCAATGCAAACCATTCACTAACCCTAATCATTTTTCCCCTTTTCCTTGTGTATTTGTAGCCTTTTGTTTACATACTTGATAGGTTATTAGGTGTTGAAGATTGATTTTCATTTCAACTAGCTGCTTTAAGTCAACATAAATTAAATTCAAGCTTGGAGAGACTTATTTGTCCATTTTCTATAGATTTGACTTCAACAACCCGATAAGCAGACATTTCTAGATCTGGTGTTGCAGAGTTCTCTCTTGGTTTTTCAGAAATTTGGGAGAGGACTGATTCCAAACACTCTAGAAAACTCACACATCATCCAGGTGTACTCACATTTAACCCTCTTCTTTCTATTTTGTATATTTTCTTCATTTTCATAGTTGTTTGCATATCATAATGTGTTTTCAAACATAGCTTAAACTGCACTTTTGCATTCATTTTAGTTCATTCTAATCAGTCGATTGCATTTAGATTAGTTCATTTACATCATATCACATTGCACACATCCTACTTTGAATGTTACATATGAATTTTTGGACCTAAATCTCTCTCCTTTTAGGTGAAAAACCCTAAAAGTGCAAGAGCAAGCATTTGGGTCCCAAAAAATACATTCCAAGTAGAATGACTAGGGATTCTATGATATGCACAAAATGAAATCTTGTAATAAATTTTATTTCATGTTCTTGGAGCAAGGGATATCAAACGATCTTGGAGGAGTCTTAAAAAGATAATTTATTGATCAAAAGTAGAGGATGTTTTGTTATTTTGTGACAAAGATATCTCTTGCTTAGTATAGGATGTCATACTTACACTCTTTAGGTTGCAAGATTTTCTACTCTTATTTAAAGGAAGGTATAAAATCTAATGAATTCAAATCATTAGTGTTTTGTGTGATGACATTAATGTTAAGTGAGGACTTCTTTGTTTCTCTCAAATGATAACAATCAAGACCACTAGTGTTGCTATTAAGTGAAGGCTTGCTTATTTCTATCAAAGGACAATAACCAAGACCATTAGTTATTTCTTCCATGTTAGGTTCGATAGGGACATAGATACCTTGTTATCTAGCACCACATCCTTTTCCACTATAGCCAAGTTGTTTAATCATTCCATAACATTTTCCATAAAGTTTTTTCATCTCTTTTGGGGTTGGTGGTTGTTGATAGTTAGTTTTTCCAAAGTTTGTTGCACATGTAATTTTCTTTTTCTTCTAAAGTGGTTGAGGTTGATGCTTTTGAAGGGTTGTTTGAATTTTGTGTTGACATTACCACTTTTTCTTTTCCCTTAACTGAATCTTTGTTTATGATCTTGTGTTCTCCCATGAATTTTGGTTCGAAATTCAACGATCCCACATCATCTAGTGATATCATTGCAAAAGGTTTAGGACATCTATCTTTTTTTTTTTTTTTTTCTTGTATGGGTTTTACTTATGTATTTGGTGTCAATGTGTTTAAAGGATTCGCTTTGTTTTTCTCAATGTTCAAACAACTGTTTGGTTTAGGGTGAGCTTCAAGTGTGTACACTTTGTTTTTGTACAGGGTGATCCCACAATAGTGGTTTATAATTTTTGGCCAAACTGGACACTGAAATAATTTTTTCTAACTAAATCTTCACTTTCGGGCACCCATAGCGGCTAAACCGTGAGAAATTTAAAGATGATGTAAACTAGAGTTTCATGAAATTTTGTTTTTAGATTCTACATATATTTTTTTCAAAAATTTTGGTATCATATTGCACCTCTTTTTCCATCTCCCTCGAAAACTAGTTTTGTATAGAAAACAACATTTTTAAGGAGTGATGCTCACCATATAATGCATAACTTTTTTTCCATGAAGGATAATATTCTAATTCTTTCAAATTTAGGTTTGTAACTTCGATATCTAGTGCTTCCACTTGGTTAGATAGTGTTTTATTAAATATTTTTTCCTTAATCAAGTTTCAAAGTCAAACCAATTACAATTCAGACATAGGCAGACCATATAACGCGTAACTTTTTTTGTATGTACATCAAAATTCATTTTTTTTTTGTTGGATCAAGAACTTATATCTGGTGCACTTATATTTTTCAATTTTTTTTTTATAATCTTCTATTTTTCCACATGTGTAGAACAAAGAGCTTCATTTTTGGTGAAAAACCTATGTTTAATAAAACTATAAAAAAAAAAGAAAATAAAACCAAAACACATTAAAATTATAGTCATTGGATAGCTCATTCCAAAGACTACTTGATTCTAGTTGGGTTCATGAATTCTCCTCCATTTTCATCCTCAACCCGAGCTTCGAAAGGAAAAATTTCAAAAAAAAATGGTGGTAGGGAGCAGGGATCAGGGAAAAGGGGGGTTCGAGCAAACCCTAGTTCATTTGAATCCCCTTTCAAAAAGGAGTTTGCATGTGCTTTTTTGGTGGGATGCATTTAATGGGTTCACTCAAACCTAGGTTTGAGCAAACCCTCTTTTGGTTCATTTGAACCAATGAGTTTGTTCTAACCCCAAGAATGATTTTTTTTGGAATGGAGTCATTTTTTGTTATTTTTCCTTCCTCATTCAAATTGTAAACCACTTTTGTGGGTTTACCCTAAACATACTTCATTTTACAATGAAGAGTGGAAGGCACCCCATTCATTGCATGAATCCACAGTTTGCCTAAAAGAAGATTACATGACAAATCATGAGGAATAACATGGATCACTGTATGTAATGTGGCCTTTTCAGCTTTAATAGGTAAAGTGATTACACCAAGTGGTTGTTTCTGCATGTTATCAAAACCATTAATAGATAAAGAGGTGGGTTGGATTTTTGATTTATCGACACCAAGCTTATCCAAAAGGTTTACACTGCACACATTTAAGGTTGAGCCATTGTCAACAAGGATTTTTTTATCCCTACCGTATTGTATTGAGCTATGATCATGAAATCATTATTATTTTTTGCACTTCCAAAGGAGGGAGATCACTTTGGTGGAAAATAATATCGACATTTATTCCTTGAATCATTTCTGCTATGTCATTAGGTTGCACATTAGAAGGGATAGGAACTTGTTGTAAGGAACTTTGAAGCATAGTGTGATAGTTAGGTGAATTATGAATCAAATCCCAGAGGGATATCTTTGTTGGAGTATTCTTAAGTTGTTCAACAAGATCATAGTCCTTTCCACTTTGTGAAGGAAAATGAGGGAGACTTGGTAATATAGGATTAGGAAATGGGAGGGATGTTAAAGGTTTTTTTCTTGGTTGTGGATTGTTCCTAGTGTTATATGTATGAGGAACGATATTCTAGCTTGATTGTTGCGAAACATTGTTCTTAGGTGTTTTGAGGATAAGGACAAGTGTGTTTTGAACTTGTGGGTTTTGAGAGGGTAGACAAATGATAATTTTAGGCTCAGGAGAGTACTCCAAGGGGCATCTAATGTGCATTACCTTAGGAGACATATCATTATTTTCATGATCTCTTAGTGAAGAGGAGTCTAATGTTATTTCATCATCTTCATCTAAGGAATTACTATTGTCAATGTTCTCATTTTCTTCCACCGTTATATATTCCCTAGTAGGAGAGTTTTTTAAAGAACTACAAACCAAATGTTCTTGACATTCAAGGATTGGTTCTTCTAAGATGACTTCATCGCACGTAAGAGAGTTATCAATGGTTGAATTTTCTTGTTCATCAATGTCTTGTCCATTAAGAGAGGTAGAAGGAGAGAAACAACTAGGACTCTCAAAAATCTCATCGATTAGTTATTCTAACACCAAAATATCTTCTTCGCCAATAGGAGAGATATTAGGAGAAGAAAAAATATGATCGTTAGGATTGTCCAAGGTCTCCTTCACTAAAACAGTCTCATAGGGAGGGCATATGATATTTTTCTTAGCATGCCTAGAAAGGTAAGGTACTAACATTGTTTGACCAAAAATGAAAAACCATTTTAACCATCTCATGCAATGCTTTGATAATGTAAACAATGTGTATCCAAAGATGCAAAACATTTTTATCCAATGTATGCAAAACCTTAAGAATACAAAAAATGTATATCCAAAAATGAAAAGCACTTTTATCAAACTTATGCAAAGTTTTATGAATGTAAACATTGTATACGCAAAGGTGAAAAGTACTTTTATCCATGTTATGCAAAGTTTTAGAAATGTGAGAATTTTCACTTCTAACATTTGATGCTTGTAATTGAAATGATTTTAAAAATGAGTTCCCTAAATTGATGTTTTTGACCTAGATGCATAAAATAGATGTTCTTGAAACTTTCTAGACTTATATTATATGTTACCAAGAGGCTTATGAAGCACATAAAATAAGATTTAAACCCTGAAAATTGTAGCTTCAAACTCAACAGGGACTAAGATGCCAACAAGTGTGTCTTGGTTCTACTGAAAGAATTTTGAGGTTCCAAAAAGTGGAACAAAAAAAAACAACACAAGGAGGTTTCTGAGCTAGAAACCCATAGAGGAACTAAGATGCCAAGAAGGGAATTTTTGTCCCTAGTGAAGTTTTTGTCAGAAGAAAAAACAAATTATGAGTTGTTAACAATGTTCCTAGGTTGCCTACCTAGGGAACTGATGTTTAGAAATAGAAAACTAGGAAAATGAATGCAAGAAAAAGTAACTAGTACAAGCAATTGTATGCAAAGTTGAATGCAATTTTTTCAATTTTGAATGCAATATAAATATTTCTAAATGAAATTAGGATGATTGAAAATGCACTTTTTAGTTTTTCAATGACATAAGATGATGTAAGAAAGCAAAAATGCAACCTATATGCACTTTCACTAATGCAAATGTGAGAAACCTTAGATGCACACTTTCACTAAATATGAGAAACCCTAGATGAACTTTCACTAATGCAATGTGCAATGCAACAATGAATGCAACCTAGATCTAGGACTTTGATGGACTCCAAATCAGAATATGAATGCTCAAAAATGTCGGGTTCACCAAAATGAACCAAAAGGGAAAATGGGAAATGGGTGGAAAAGACCCACTCCTGTTCTCTCTTGACCACTCAATAATGTCCTAGGAGTCCTAATTGGATTGACTATCAACCTCACAAGGTGAGTCAATTCTCAACAAGGAAGACCTAGGAAGCGGTTCTTTCACCTTTTAGGGGTTCACCACCAAGCAAATGATTGGAAAAGACAAATAAGCATTCAAATTACAAAACCTAGTAATGGAAGCCAAATAATGAGTGAAAATGATGAAATTAAGCTACACCAAGTTAGGGTATGTGTACCTAGGAAGTCTTAAAATGTAACGAGGATTTTGGAAATGTAAAAATGTTGTCAAGAAGTGTTATGGAGGACTAAGACACCCTTACTGTTGTCTTAGTCCCACTGCTATTTTTCAGGGCAGATGCAGAATCTTTAGATGTTGAAACAGGATCCGAAAGAATCTTTGCAAAAACCACTTAGAGGGCTAAGATTCCCTTGCTACCATCTTAGTCCCAAACTAAATTTTTGAACTCTCTGAAAGTGATCTTAAGGCTTGATGTCTGCACTTCTTCTCTGATCTCAAGTTTTGAAACTTTCGAATTTGGCTTGTAGGTGAGTTTCCATGAAGATGATAACTTTGTAATGCAACTTTGCAACTTTGCAACTTTTCACTTTAAATGATCTTCAAGTCTTCAACCTAAATCTGTAATCACAAACATGTAAGAGGAGAAAAACTTGTTAGTTGCTAGTAAATGGGGGTTTACCAGTCAAATTCCTTGTTGGTAATTAAACCAAATGATAAAATGAAGCATGAAATATGAAATATATAAATGATATCACCTTGTATGATGTCTTGTGAAGCAAATCTACAATCTACCATGTTGTGGCCATGAAGAATTTAGGTCTTGGATCCTTGGATATGATGTGAACAATGGTTGTGAATAGAGCTTCAATGCTACATCCACAATCTTGGCTCAACAACATGAATGGATGCACTAAACCCTTGACATGATGCTTGAATCTTGATGATGACTCCAAATGCTTGATGAATTTCTCTTGAATGCTCTTGTGGACTCCAACTTGCTATTAGGAATGCTCTCATAAAATACTTGATGTGAAATGAGTGAAGCAATCTTGTATTTATACTTATCTATGCTTAATATCTCAAAATTATACCACAATAAGGCTACATATGAATTCATTAATTAAAGGAGGCTAAATCCAACCAAAATTTGAATTTAAATCCCAAAAATAAGTCGAGGAATAAGACTCCCTAGGTGGCATCTTAGTCTTTACCCAAAAATCAAGGACACTTAGATAGAATCATTAAATTATCATTTCCCCTTTGAGGTATGTTGGGATTAGCCATAAAAAGATATAATTTATTAGGTTTGTGGATGCAAAATAGAACCAATTAAGACATAAATAGTGATAAATAAAGCAAGGTGGGCCCAAACAAGCGTGAATATGCAAGGGTATGCATTTTGCTACACTACATTTATTCACTCATTTTTTTGGTTATTCTATTTTAAAATGAATAGAAATAAAATATTTTAAAATCTCGATGCAATAATTAGTCTATTTACTTGGTGGAAGATATTGTTTCCTTATTTCAATTTGTAGATTCAAATTTTCTTTTATTTTACTATGTATATTTAGTTCATTAATTATTGTACAATTATAATAGAAAAAAGCTCTTCATCAATATTATTTTTTATTAATGTCTTAATATAAAAATTGATGTATTACAATACCTATAATGTTTTCACTTCTTTCTCTTTTAGTGGTTACATTAATAACAAAAAATACAATCCATGTCATTTTATAACATTTTAAAAAAATGTCCTATATAGAGGTAAAACACACAATTCATAGTTCATATGGAGAAATAATCTAGTTAAAATTTAAAGTTATTACCATTCTCGTTCATGTAAAAAATTGAACTACACTCTTTTTCAATCAATTCATTGATTCCCTCCTCCTTTTTGTTTCTAAGTTAAACATGTATCACTAAAAAAGTTGAATCTTCCTCAATTCTCCAATTATTAAATATTCATGTCACAATCATGTTCAAATTAGAATATCTCCTTTCTATATTATTTATAATCTTTGGTTAAGGGGACAATAAAATATAATCCCTCTTTGTCAATGAAACAAAATGATGTAAAATTAGTTTTAGAACACTCAATAATTATGAACTTCAAACCATAAGATTTGAAATTGCAAAATGGCTAAGACCAAGTAGCAACCACTCTAACTAAGATCTAAGCCCAAATTTTAAATCCAAACAAGAGAGTACAAATGATAAAAGAGAGAAAACAAGAATGAAAGCATAAAATAAAACTCTCGTATCAAAGTTGCTTCATCCCCCTTGCTTCTCCTCCATTCTTTCTCAAGTTGCAAAGAATTTCCCTCAGATTTTGAAGTGTTGGAATACCTGTAAATGACAATGAAAAGATAGCAAGAACTTTGGAGAAATGTGGTTGTAAAGACAAAATGAAAGAGAAGCCTTATTTTATACAAAAGATTTCAAACAAACAGACAAGATCGATCTTTTAGAAAGATGCCAAGATCAATGGTGGAGGATTCATGCACCAAAAAGACGTGGGTTAGGGATGACTAAGGATAGACGATCAAGATTGAAAGAAGACTAGAGAGAATCAACAATCAATATTTGAAATGAGAAAGTGAAGGGAAAGTAGTGGAGCAAATTAAATATGCAACTGTTTAAATTAAATATAGAGGCAAGTGAAGAAAGAGGAATCATATAATTAAGTCAAATTAATTATTTAATAGAGGAAAGGTGGTAAGAGGGAGTTAAATAATTTTAATAATTATAGAAGAATGAAAATGATCAATCAATATATAAATAATTAGGAATAATTATTTAGCTACAAATGAATAATGAAGAGAAAATAACTAAATAAATAATAATTTATTTAATTATAGAAGGAAAGAGTGTTAGCGACACAATTAAATAAATAATTTAATTGATCAGAGGAGAATAAAGATCAAGAAATGAATTAATTAAATAATTAAAATTACTTAATTATGTCAGGAAGAAGACTAAGACAATTGAAAACATGATGCTTGCAGACCAAGACAATTTTTAGTGTCTACATTTTTCCCCTCTTTGACATAATGTGATTTGAGCATTATGTCAAAGAATAAAGAAGAAAATCAAGTTCAGATCATGCCCCAATGTGCCCCAGTGAAGGTGGGATAGACCTAAAATAAAAGCATAAAATAAAACTCCCCTATTAGAGTTGCTTTTGTTGGAGTAAATAAGTCATTATTTGATAATTAATTAATCATCAATTAATTATTAGATCTTTAATTTAGTTCACTTAAGCTAAAATTAGGAGTTGATATTTAATATTTAGTTTGATACCTAATATTGGATTAGAATAAATTTAGGACAAGTTGTCTCATGCATAAGATTAAAACACTTGTCACTATCTTGTTAATTTGCATGTAGGGTTTTCTTGTACATTGCTTATATAAGCATGCACATTCATTTGCAATATTTATCTAGGTTATTTGCATCAATATAATTCTTAGGTTATTGAGCACAATCTCACTTTTATGTCTTCTTTATTGTGATAGGTAATTGCTTTCAGGTGTTTCATGGGAGTTGTGGAATGAATCAATCAATTCCAACATGGTATCAGATCCTAGATTTGGAGCCCCCTATTCAATTTCAGGAGGGATCTAACCTTGAGGGATCTAATCCGAGCAATTGCAAGGAAAGGAAATTTTTTTTAGAGGCATTCATATTCGTATAGATCTAGATGTCTCAATTTTCGTGCATAGGTACACAGGATTTTTTTGGTTTTTGTATTTTGTGTTTTCACACTTTTATTAATTACTTGGACGTCTTGGCACCTGGAAATGATCTATTTGTGTGGGATTACATCATTTGATTTGCTTTATTATTATTGAGGTGTTTAGTCTCTGATTTTTTCATTTGAGTGAGTATCATGGGTTTTTTTGTTCATCCTTTTGTGATCAACTTGGATAAGGATAACTATGAGTCTTAGCGAGATGGCATCTTGACACATCTTAGGTGGCTTGATATTTTTCCTTATTTGTATGGACTCATACCTAAACCAGGCACACCAAGGAGTTTATCAGCATGGGGAATCATCAGAGATCATATTGTAGGGGTTATATGTTCTAGTGTTGATCTTGACACTATGTATGTGGGTGAAGCCACAATAGTGGTTTACAATTGAAGTGAGGAAGGAAAACTCACAAAAAATGAATGCATGGAAAAAAAACTTGATTTTCATGTTGTATCAGACATTGAATGTCCCCACATACTTTGGACATGACTTTGGGAGATCTATGGAGACCCTCATATCTCTCCATACCTAGAGGATCCTTCTATAGATTGTCTCATCCGTCTTGCAGATGTAGATTCTATACCCTTTGATGATGATACTTTAGAGGAGCTTGAGTATATCATAGGTCTTGCATGTTCGAATGGTTCAAAGACTTGTATTCATGTTCCCACTCTTCAAATTGAGACTACATCATCAACAAATATTGTTCTCGATCAACAATACATCTTCACATCCTTGGCCCCTATTGATTTAGTGTAGCAAGACATCATACATCTTTCAGACACAACTACTTGGGATTCATATTTCGTAGACATATCATCCTTGTTTGTGGAGTCCTATATTATAGATCTAGACAATTATTTTGAGGACATTCATCTCCTCTTTGTTGACAACTACATCATCAATGTTGTCCCACCATCTTCATCGCCTTTGTAGTTTGTTTTACATCAGTCCTCACAGGATTCTAGATCGATTCATCATTGCTTTCTGACATGTGGACACGTGAGTAGTTTTCAGAGGCACACATCAACTAGATTTGGATTCTAGTATCACCCATATTTTTGGATTGGCTTTTCCAATCACCAGTGGATCTATTTCTTCCTAAGGGGAGAAATGTTGTTTGTAGGCCTTGTGGATCATATTTTGTCTTTAAACAATCACCATTGGCACGAGAGCTCTTACTTTCTAGGGGGAATCTTTTTCTCTTTCCTATCAGGGGGACATCGATTGTACTTGCATGACAGAAGTAGTCCTTGGGGGTCACATTGAGTCCTCCTTCAATCTTCTTTCACTAGTGTAGTCATTTATTTTTCTCTCTTTTGGAGAGGAGTTTTCCCCATGTGGTTTTCTCCTTTTCTCCAGTTATGAGAGATTCAATTATTTGTACATGGGTACCTCATTAGGCCTTGTAGCCGAGACCCATTATGCCTTCATTTTAGCTTCCTTTATCAATTGTTTAGTTTCACCAGGTAAGTTGAACTTAAAGGGGGGTGTTGGAGTAAATAAATCATTATTTAATAATTAATTAATCATCAATTAATTATTAGAGGCTTCTTTACTTTAGTTCACTTAAGCTAAACTTAGGAGTTGATATTTAATCTTTAGTTTGATTCCTATTATTGGATTAGACTAAATTTAGGACAAGTTGTCTCATTGCATGAGATTAAAACACTTGTCACTATTTTGTTAATACACGTGTAGGGTTTTCTTATGCATTGCTTATATAAGCATGCACATTCATTTGTAATATTTATCCAAGTTATTTGCATCAATATAATTCTCAGGTTATTGAGCACAATCTTGCTTTCAGATCTTCTCTATTGTGATAGGTAATTGCTTGTAGGTGTTTCACAGGAGCTGTGGATTGAATCAATCAATTCCAATAGCTTCATCGCCCTTGCCTCGCCTTCATTCTTTCTCAAGTTGCAAAGCTTTTCCCTCAGATTTTGAAGTGCTGGAATACCTGCAAATGAAAATGAAAAGATAGCAAGAACTTTGGAGAAATGTGATTGTAAAGACAAAATGAAAGAGAAGACATTCTTTTATAGAAAATATTTTGAACGAACGGACAAGATTGATCTTCTAGAAAGATTCCAAGATCAACGACGGAAGATTCATGCACCAAAAAGAAGTGGGTTAGGGATGGCTAAAGGTAGATGGTCAAGATTGAAGACCAGAGAGAATCAACGGTCAAGATTTGAAATGAGAAAGTGGATGGAAAGTAGTGGAGAAAATTAAATAATATAATTATTTAATTTGGGAGAGGAAGTGGAGGAATAAGGGTATGTGTAGGATCATCATGGAAAAAATAGGCCCTTAAGTGGCGACAAATTTAGAAAAATCAGAGTTAGGTAGTTACTCGACATAAAAATTTGAATAAGTTATCCATAATTATTTCAAAAATATGTAAGAATAGAATCTATAGAAAATTGAATGTAGTTTCTAAACTACTAGGTTTATTTATTTATTTTAAATCGATTTGGTGAAAATTTGAAATTTCAATGCAATAGTACTTAAATTTTAGGGAAAAAATAAGAAGTAGGTGTTTTTCTGACCACCCTAACCACAATAAAATGATAATATTTTTTTATAAGATTTTAGATATAAGTAGAGGACTCATGTCCCAATGTGATGCATATTTTTTGTAATTTTTTTCCAAGTAAATAATTAATTTTGAATTTTTTATTACAACTTTTAAAAAATATAAATACGAGTGTATGTCTAACCACCTTAACTTGGTCAAAACTTCATGATTTTTTTATTTTTTAATCCTATAGTATGTGAAGCATTGAGTGTGACACATGTTTCAGATTCAAAAAATGTGATACCATTTAAAAGCTATTTTCGATCAGCCTATCAATCAAGACTTTAGTCATAATTCAAATATAAAAATAAATAATAATTATTTATTAAATTCAAAGTAAAGCATAATTTATGGGTATGTGTAGGATCAACATGAAAAAAATAGGCCCTTAAGTGGCAAAAAATTCAGAAAAACCAAAGTTAGACAACTTGAAATAAAAATTTGAATAAGTTATCTATATTATTTCAAAAATATGTAAGAATAGAATCTGTAGCAAATTGAATGTAGTTTCTAAACTACTATGTTTTTTTTTTAAATCTATTTGGTGAAAATTTGAAAGTTCAATGCAATAGTACTTAAATTTTAGTGAAAAATAAGTAAGTGTTTGTCCGACCACCCTAACCATAATAAAATGATAATATTTTTTTATAAGTTTTTAGATATAAGTAGAGGACTCATGTCTCGATGTGATACATATTTTTTTGTAATTTTTTTCCATATAAATAATTAATTATGAATTTTTTATTACAACTTTTAACAAAAATAAAAACTCGTATGTTTTACCACCTTAACTTGGTCAAAATTTCATGAAATTCAATTTCTTCTTTTTTAATCCTATAGCATGCGAAACATGTTTCATATTCAAAAAATGTGTTACCGTTTGCAAGCTATAAATGTTTTTCAATAAGCCTATCAATCAAGACTTTAGTCGTAATTCAAATAGAAAATGAATAACAATTATTTATTAAATTCAAAATAAAGCATAATTTATATTGGTGGAAAGCTGAGAATATCCTTTAAAAACCCTTTTTTTAAAATCAATTTTGGGTTAAAAAAAAGTAATCGGCCACATACCCTACATATACCCATCATATCACAACTTTTTGGCTCATCATGATCCTGCACATACCCTTGTATTAGTGGAAAGCTGAGAATCTCCTATAAAAACTCTTTTCGTTTCATCAATTTTGGGTAAAAAAAAAGTTGTCGGCTACATTCCCTACACATACCCATCATATCGCCACTTTTTGGCCCATCATGATCCTGCACATACCTATAAAATAAATTATTTAATTCTTGAAAGGCATCTTTGACCACATTTTAAATTTGGTAAAAGATACATAGGAATAAATAATCATTTTAGATTATTTATTTATGGAGAAAGGGAAAACGAATATTTAATTTAAAAGTTATTATGCAACTATTTAAATTAAATATAGAGGCAAGTGAAGAAAGAGGAATCAAATAATTAAGTCAAATTAATGATTTAATAGAGGAAAGGTGGTAAGAGAGAGTTAAATAATTTTAATAATTATTTAACTATAGAAGAACTTAAAGGATCAATGAATATATAAATAATTAGGAATAATTATTTATCTACAAACGAATAATGAAGAGAAAATAATTAAATAAATAATAATTCATTTAATTATAGAAGGAAAGAATGTTAGCATCATAATTAAATAAATAATTTAATTGATCAGAGGAGAATAAAGATCAAGAAATGAATTAATTAAATAATTAAAATTATTTAATTAATAGAGGAATGTGATCAAAGATAATAATTAAATAATTCACATTACTTAATTGTGTCATGAAAAAGACCAAGACAATGGAAAAATGATGCTCGCAAACCAAGACATTTTTTCAGTATCTACACAAACAAATACTATCATAGAGTAAAATTATTATTTTTGAAAGGAGATACAAAAGATATAATAAATCAATAAGTTTCCCATTGTGACTACAAATGCTTGACTCTAGAGAGGTTCAAATACTTCACTACTTGCAAGAGCAAAGAATGGTTGACTAGGTGTGAGTTGGATCACAAAAGCTTAGAAAATAGCCTTGACACCACTACTTTCAACAATTGTGTCCTCAACATTCTGTGTAAATATACTACAAGGGTACATTGAATTTTAAACCCATATGCAAGGAGGACCGCCATCATAATCCTCTTGCATTAATAAACCATTACCAATACATATTACTTTCTATGATGGCCTTCTCTTTTGCTCCCTTCAAAAGCATGCACATTTCTATTGATTCCTAGATGTGCTTCTCTTTTGTTTGGACTGTCTTAATTTTGTATATTCATTTTATTCATTCATTCCAAAGTTTCTTTATTTTTCAAGATATTTTTAGATGTATTTGTTAGGTTTCATGATATCATTCTATTGAGATGTTTTAGATTTTATACTTTAGTCTCATGTGTCATTTTATTAGAACTAGTTGAGGTAAATTAAATGTAATTTTTAAGTTTGATTTATTAACAACCTTTCTAGCTTGTGAGAATGAGATTCAGTAATGGATTGTTTGAGTCTAAGGATCATATTGAGTGATAATCTACAAGAATTTGCTTTCTTTGATGCTAGAACTTTTTTAGTAATTTATTATAGGTTTTAATTATTCTAATTGTTATATTACATCTCACAGTTAAGATAAGTATTACCCTATATGTCTTATTTGGGAAACAGCATTGATAAGTGTTAGATCAAACAACATTGATAACTGTTAGATCAAACAACATACATCAAGTCCTCCTTAATCCCATTTAGTGAATTCCAAATAATAGTACATTTATAAGAAATATTATTAAGTAAATTGATTTGACCACCCCTGTGAGTGTTGTACCACCTCATTATGAACTTAACAACATAGTAAAAGAACACTTTCTTTGGAATCTTTTGATACAAAGCTTCATTGTAACACATTTTGACACTATCTCACTCAAGGCCTCTCACACAATCTACAATATTTAGAACCATTTTATTATATCTCAGTTTAATTTCCATACATAACACTAAAAGGCTTGTTCTAAAATTATTATCTAGAGGATTTCCAATATGAGATAAAATAGGTAAATATAAAAATTGGCTAGAGGTTTCTCAATATAGGTTTCTAAATATGAAATTTTTATATCAAAATGAAAATAATTAAAGGATTACATAGCTTACATCACACTAAAAATATTTTCCCTAACTATTATCTAAAAGAATAGTAAATAACTTAATTTTGATGTTTTCAACCAAATTTAGAAAAAAATACATTAGAAAATTTGGTCAAACTATTTTAATTCTATCATCTCATTGGTTCATTTGTTAGCAACTAATAAAATTAAACCTAACCACCTTGACTTTAAACAAATTGGTTATATTTTAAAAATAAAATTTAAATATAATACTAATATTACTTACAATAATTTTGACTTTTTTATAATGACAATCACTTTCATAATATTACTTTACTATATTACCACTGTTTAATATAACTTAGCAACCTTTTCCATAACTTATTATTACAATTATCCTAAAAAATTGCACTACATCAACATATCCAATTGCCCCTTTAGTGTGTTCCATGTGGACCACTTGTATTTTATTTTTGATATTTTTTCCCTTCAAATACTATAAACAAAAAAATATATATCTCATAAATTGAAGGGATATTCTCCCATACAACACAAAGTTCTAAAGTTTATAAGATATTTTTCCTGATATATTCTCTCAAATCCACAAGCAAGACACATAATTATTCATGACAATCCAAGCCCTTGAATCTATCAAGAAAGATTTCAATTCAAACCATAGATCTCTTTTTCTCTCTCTAATTTTTCCCAAATGAAATTTTACATAATGAAAATTAAATTCCCTTGTGTCTTAAGAATGGTAAATTTTGGAGTAATGAATTTAAATAATTAGTGAAATTTTGCAAGCTGTCAATGGAAGCATCAAATGATTTCCTACCATCTATAATCAAAATAAAAATGATTAAGTCTTAAAATATAAAAAATAATCTTGATATATATTTTATTATATAATGGTGATATTGATATTTACCAGTTCTTTGGTCTTCACTAGTGACAAATCCAACCACATATTGTTCAATTGATTCAATACAACCATCTATATAATTAGTGATTTTTTAGTGGCCAATATTCGCCAATTGGCTAATAGTTGAAATTTTGGAATCCCAAATTGGCTAATAGTTTAAGCTAAAACATGACTTGAATTGCCACAATTTTATAAAATTTTATTATAGTCTTATTTAAATCACCATGGAATTTATTTTATTGAAAATTTTAACTCAAAAATTTGTTACAATATTCGATACATGATTAGATTAGATTCACCTAAGTTTTACAAATTATAGTATAAATCTATATTAATTCATTAATAGTATATTATAATTATTAGTTTTTGATTAATGATAAACAAGTTTTGAAGGGCCCCTGAAACCCTGTACAAAAAAGAGCAAGGGAAACAAAGATAAATCAATAGGCTGCCCACCCAAAACACCAAAACAAGCTGATTACTTTAGGACCATATTTCTAATCTTTAGTTTCTATTATTCATCAATAGTATATCATAATTATTAGTTATTTTAGGACCATATTTCTAATCTTTAGTTTCTACCATTGATTTTAAATATAATCTAATGACCCTTGTTGTATTCCACAAAGTAAAATGTACCTACGATCTATAATGCTCATGAGGCCCAAAATTTTCATACATCACCTTTACAAATGAAAGGTTGGGAGTCGAGGATATTTCCTAACGTGTGCCCGAATTGGGGGTTAGGGATATTTCACAACATGTTCCTAAGATGGGATTAAGGGTATGACCTGGCACCTACCAAGCTAAAAACGATGACGGTGGAGTTTTCTAGTAAGTTCAACCTATGGAATAATAGTAGCATGTGGAATGGTGTGTAATATGGTAGTAAGACAATTTACAAGGCTCATAAGGTTGACCTAGGTAGTGTGTGAAACTCAAATGTGGACCTCACAACCATATGGGTCTTAACTAACTAAGTTTAACATTTTGAGGAATTACATATTGATGCATGGCATGGAGGATTCACTCAAGCAAACACACTACAAATAATTTGGAACAATCTTCAATCCTTAAAACTCTAACTTGACCTTGTTTCACAATTCCACCATCTTTATCTTGTAGTAGTCAAAACATAGAAATCTAAGCATAACTTCCTAAATAATTTTCAAACCCTCAAGAGGCTTAGCTTTTTAGATACCCATTTGGACATATTTCAACATATCAAAATTTAAGAGGAGGTTGTTTCAGAGTTTTACCTTCTAAAAATTGTTGTCCCGTTGTAACTAGGCTCAAGTAGCCCTCTTTTTCAAAGCAAGTACCAACAAATCACCTTCCCAACTACAAATTTCCACCTAGACCTTCTCCACAGGTCACAAGTAGATAAAAAAAACAATTTATATATCAGGGAAATCAAACATATATTCACCCAACACCAAAAACCCTTGCTTTAGGCCTTCCTATGCTTGAATAGAGGGGGTCTATTGAAAATAGGTATTACAAGGCCTATCTCACCCTGCCAATTCTTCAAAAATTCCATAATATTCCTAAACATACTCATAAAATCATCTCCCAACCTCCAAAAATGCAATTTCATCAAACTATAACTTCTAACCATGCATTTTAAGCCAAAAAACTATGTAATTTCTTCTAGGGAAGCAACAAAACTTAGGAAAGCCTTCCTCAAAATTCTTGCAACCTTGGGGAATCATCAAAAACCTAAATAAAAACATTCTCACCAATTTTTAAGAGTATTCAATGGTGGAAAGTGGAGAAACTCATAATGGTTTGCAAAGAAATTTCCATAACTTCCTTAAATTTCAATGAAATGAAATGAAACAAATTGCATCATAAACTAGAATCCATTCTCTACCTTTTCCAATGAGTTTCAGACCCTCATTTGTCCATACAAACACATGCAATGAAGAGGAACAACAAGGAACACAAAAAATGCATCAATTTACATGTTTATTGCTCCAACCATCCTCCAACTTGTTCAAACTCACCCAACCCCCATCACAATGATGAAGTAGGCCTATTTAAGCCTCTAAAAACTTATTCCAACTGCTTCCAGCTAACTAATTAACTTCTACAGCCCCATGACCCTTCATATTCCATTCTTGCATTTTGCACTTTTACAACATGACACTTTTTTGCAAGAAATGACAACTTTTGACAAAATGAACTTATAACTTCATAATAACCTATTGACTAACTCAAACATGTTTGATAAGGTCTAAATGTCCTTATTAAATGACTCAAACACCATATAGAGAAAATATTTACAAAATGGCCTCATGGAGGCATAAAATCCATTAGGTGCTCTTGCACCATACTTCTGGCCAAAAAGAAATTCAAAGCCCTCTTGAATTGAGGGTAGTATAGGTATGCATCATTGATTACTTGTGCTTGTAGTCTTCTCTCTTCTTCCCTTTGTCTTCTTGAAAGCATGTAGTCTTCATCTTCACCTTTGGTTTCATCTTGTCAACACAAACTTGTCTTCCATTTATCTTGTCTCCTTGAATATGATTCTTCATGCTTTGATGTATCCCAATCTTTGTCTCAACACCTTGTCCTCCTTTCATTTTGATTTTTTTTGTTTCCCATCAAAATTACTACCACAATAAGTGATATATGATTTCCTTAGCTTTTTTCCTTTGCAATGTAGTCATGATCTTTGCACCTTTGTTTTTCTCTCCCATCTAGGTATGTGTAGGATCATCATGGAAAAAACAGGCCCTCAAGTGGCAAAAAAATCAAAAAAATCAGAGTTAGGAAACTTGATGTAAAAATTTGAATAAGTTATCTATATTATTTTAAAAATATGTAAGAATAGGATTTGTACAAAATTGAATGTAGTTTCTAAACTACTAGGTTTGTTAAAAAAAAAAAACTATTTGGTGAAAATTTGAAATTTCAATGCAGTCGTACTTAAATTTCAGGAAAAAATAAGTAGGTGTTTGTCTGACCACCCTAACCACAATAAAATTATAATATTTTTTTATAATATTTTAGATATAGGTAGAGGACTCATGTCCCGATGTGATGCATATTTTTTTGTAATTTTTTTCCAAGTAAATAATTAATTATGAGTTTTTTATTACAACTTTTAAAAAATATAAAAAACTCGTATGTCTGACCACCTTAACTTGGTCAAAACTTCATGAAATTCAATTTTTATTTTTATAATCCTATAGTATGCGAAACATAGAATGTGACGCATGTTTTGGATTAAAAAAATGTGATACCGTTTGAAAGATATAGATGTTTTTCACCCAGTCTATCAATTAAGAATTTAGTCATAATTTTAATAGAAAATAAATAATAATTACTTATTAAATTCAAAGTAAAGCATAATTTATATTGGTAGAAATCTGATATTCTCCTTTAAAAACCCTTTTCATTTCATCAATTTTGGGTCAAAGAAAATTCGTCAACCACATACCCATCATATTGCTACTTTTTGGGCCATCATGATCCTGCACATACCCATCTGATACTCGGCCTCTCTATATGCTGCTTTCTCAAGGTTACCAATCTTTGATATGAAAGAAATAGAAAAAATACTATCCTCCTTTGCAAAAAATGATGACAATATTACATCATACCTTTGCAATATCATCTCATCCTTGACCTTCTCTTCAACATTCATTCTTGACACCAACTCATCATTTCCCTCCAAAATCAATTCATCCTTCACCTCTGTTGTCTTCGTGCCTTCAAACTTTGATATGGCTGCAATTTCTAAGTGCTCTTCTTCTTTTGTTTCAAAAAGGTTTGTTCTTCTCCCTCTATTAAATCTTCATTTGTCTTCTCCTTTTAACTATCTTCTTAATGGTCCATGTACAACTTTCTTCATTATCAAGTTCCAACTATGTGCTCTTTTGAGCAACTGCTCCATCTCATCTTCATGCCTTCTTGTCATCTCTTCCATAGATTTCCTTATTTCTCTTATCTCTTTCTCAACCTCTATTTGCCTCATATTTTCCTCTTTCCTCTTCCTTTCTTTTTCTTCTTGCTTCTTCTTTTGTGAACCCTTAGCCTGCTAGTACCTTCTCAACAAATCCATCATATCTTCAAGCAAGTCCCTTTAACCTTTCTTCCTATTGAATTTTCCTCACCTAGGCCTCTTCTCTTTTCCTCTACCTAGTCTTTTGGCAACCAGGTTTTCTCTTCAACCTGCACAAACACCAAACTCTCTTGTCCAGACCTTCTGAGATCTGATACCAATTGATGTACAGCATAAAGGATTCACTCAATCAAACACACTACAAATAATTTGGAACAATCTTCAATCCTTAAAACTCTAACTTGACCTTGTTTCACAATTCCACCATCTTTGTCTTGTAACAGTCAAAACAGAGAAATTTGAGCATAACTTCCTAAATACTTGTCAAACCCTCAAGAGGCTTAGTAATTTAGATACCCATTTGGACATATTTCAACATATCAAAATTTAAGAGGAGGTTGTTTCAGACCTTTACCTTCCAAAAATTGTTTTCCTATTGTAACTAAGCTTAAGTAGCCCTCTTTTCCAAAGCAAGTACCAACCAATCACCTTCCCAACTACAAATTTCCACCCAAACCTACTCCACAGGTCACAAGTAGACAAAAACAATAATTTATATCAGGGAAATCAAACATATATTTACCCAACACCAAAAACCCTTGATTTAAGCCTTCCTATGCTTGAAATAGAGGGGGTTTATTGAAAATAGGTATTCCAAGTCCTATCTCCCCCTACCAACTCTTCAAAAATTCCATAATATTCTGGAAAATACTCATTAAATCATCTCCCAACCTCAAACAATGCAATTTCATCAAACTCTAACTTCTAACCATGCATTTTAAGCCAAAAAACCATGCAATTTCTTCTAGGGCAGCAACAAAACTTAGGAAAAAATTTCTAAAATTTTTTGCAACCTTGGGGAATCATCAAAAACCTAAATACAAACCTTCTCACCAATTTTTAAGAGTTTTCAATAGTGGAAAGTGGAGAAACTCAATTTTGAATGCTCATAATGACCTTGAAGTTGGGTTCCAAATGGTTTGCAAAGAAACTACCATAACTTCCTTAAATTTCAATGAAATGAAATGAAACAAAACTATACTCCATTATCTACCTTTTCCAATGACTTTCTAACCCTCATTTGTCCTAACAAACACATGCAATGAAGAGGAACAACAAGGAACACATAAAAAATGCATCAATTTACATGTTTATTGCTCTAATTGTCCTCCAACTTGTTCAAACTCACCCAACCCCCATTACAATGATGAATTAGGCCAATTTAAGCATCTAAAAAAATATTCCAACTGGTTCCAACTAACTAATTAACCTCTACAGCCCCATGACCCTTCATATTCCATTCTTGCATTTTGCACTTTTACAACATGACACTTTTTTACAAGAAATGACAACTTTTGACAAAATGAACTTATAACCCCCTAATAACCTATTGACTATTTCAAACATGTTTAATAAGGTCTAAATATCCTTATGAAATGACTCAAACACCATATAGAGAAAATATTTACAAAATGGCCTTATGGAGGCATAAAATCTATTAGGTGCTCCTACACCACATATAAGATAGGAAACATTTCCATTGCAATGATCAACCATGTTATGCTAGGTATCGTTGGGCATGTTATGTTCAATCTTTTATGGATGAACACACATCTAGCAGATTGTGATTAGTGGATGAAGCCCCATTGGTAAATAGAATCAGAGGATAAAAACCCTTTGGCTCTAGGAGAGAATTTTCACTCAGAGAGTGCATTGAGGCATCGAGGATTTTTATTATTACTATTGTATTGATTTTCATAATAGTCCATTGTCATCAATAGAATATATTACTGGATTTTGTTTGATTTGTGCAAGTCGATAATGTACAATTTCATATATCAGTTAGCTAATTTCATGCATTTTATTTGAAGTATAACCAAAATTTTATTGTTTAGATATTTCTTTATATATATATATATATATCTATGATTTTCATTAGAAATTTGGAAGGGGATATGACATAAAGGTGACAAAGACTTGATTTCTTCTGATATCTATAGAAGGATTATGGAATAGTCTTCTTTTGGGCTAGGAGAAGCTACTAGGAGAAACTATAGATTGCACTCTTAGATATTCTCTTGAGAATGGTGTGGGATGTCTATTACAATTTTTATTTCTAGATGAAGATAAAGGAAATTCTAAGAATTAGAACACTTACCTTCATAAGATGATCTTGTTTGTATCTTTGGCATGAATGATCAACTTGATCCTAAAACCAAGAGATTTTAGAGTCATTAAGTGCATGTAAAATGTGTGCAATGACTGAAACTACTGAAAATAGCACCAATCCTCTTAGTAGAATAATTCAAGGCTCATTAAAATGGTGCCACCAAATCTACCAAAAAATTGTCATCTAAAATGTACCAGGTTATTGAACCAAAATTTTAAATGCACAATGAGAATGATCTCTCAAGTGTGGGAGCTTGCTTAAACTTGAGATCACACCTTGAGAGAAGGTTGGTTCCTTTATAAGTCTAAGTATTTTAGACACTGAAAAATGTCCCGAGCTTGCAAACACCATTTTTAATTAATCTACATATTTTCTCATAATTAGATAATTTTTAACTATTTAATTAATATTCTTTTATTTCACATTCTTCTATTAATTAAATAATATTATATTATTTAATTAATTCACTATTAAATTTTTTCTTCATTTGATGAATTAAATAAATTTCATTTATTTAATTATGTCACTAATTATTCTTTATACTTCTAATTTAAGTAAATAAATAATTATTTATTTAATTATTAATCATCATTTGTCATCTTTAATTAAATAATTATTTTAATTATTTAATTATTCATGCATCGCCTTCTAAATTAAGTAATTATATTAATTATTTAATATATATATCTTTATCCATTCTCTAAATAAATAATTCCTTATTTTATTTATTTAGCCTCACTTGCGCATGAAATGATAATTAATTATTTTTATTAATCATTATTCCCTCATGCAAATCAGTGAACTAACACCTTCTTCCACTTCTCTTTTCATGCAAAAATCTAACTCATACTTTCTTCTATTTCATCTTTGATGCAATCACTTAACTCTATATTTAGCTCAGTAAACTTATCATGCAATTGAGTTAACTCATCCACCTCTTCATCTCAATCAATCTCTACCATTGATCATATTTCATCACCTCTTAATATTCACCATCCATTCAATCTCAATTGAACTATAAAGTCAATCTATCAACCTCATTTGAATTCAACCACATTCTTTGAGATTTTACTATCTTACATTCTACATTGATCTTATTGTATATTGTACACACTTCATATATGAGAGAAAATTGTAAGAGATGGTATAGAATAATCTAATACCATGAAAGAGCTAAAGATTAGCTCAACACCCAAGACCACCTGCAAAAACAATGAAAACCTTCTACAAGAGGGTATGCAAGAATATGAGCTTGATTGATATTAAGACCTATCAAATGATGAGGTATGAAGTATGATACAGATGTGTACAATTACCTTCCTTATATATAGGCAAGGTTGAGGAATAGGATTGAACATGATTGTGACATGTGTCTTAATCCTATGACATGAGACAACTAACTACCTAGGAAATGATGCATAAAGCTAGATAAGATAGGTTCTAGAAAATCCAACTAAGACTTCTAAAAATAATATTATATCCTAAGTAAATTTAAATGTATGTGAATAAGTCCCCTAAGTCCCTTGTGAGATAAATTACTAGGTACAAGAATTTATATTCACACCAACAAAAACAAGCAAAATTGAGAAGAGCAATGAAGGAGAATCAACATTGGCATCATAATTGAGGTATTATTGCTTTATTATTCTGATTTCTATTGTCATATTGTGCCTCATTGTTAGATTAGGGTCTCTTTAGGGATTGAATTTAGATAATTTTGTAGTTTTTGTCCATGGTTCATGTCTTTCTCCTAATTTTCCTAGTCGACGGCTGGTGAACTTGACATAAACTGACTAACATTTATGCAAATTTTGAGAAATTTTTAGTTTTGAGAAGGTCCACCATAATCATTCTATCGAACACCACAATCATCAAAAGAAACACCACAATCGTTATAAAAAACAATGCACTTGTTTGATCTGGAGCGGCATATGTGCATTGGTGCACCACATCTATTGTGCAACACATGCTAGGTTTTTAGCACCCCATTCATTGTCTTTCGTACCACATCTGACTATAGTTTTGGAGTTTTAAAATTTGCTAACAATTGCTATTTTTGATCATGCTACAATGTTTTGATTATTTTTCTAACATCCTAAGAATGAATTCATCTTATTTGGGTTGTTATATTTTACACAGTTTGTCAAATTTTGTGTTTGTAGGGTCTGCTGTTGTGCATCACATTTGTCTTATTCTACATCACAATCATCCTAGTGCGCTTAA
Organism: Sequoia sempervirens; assembly: GCA_007258455.2. NCBI lineage: Eukaryota > Viridiplantae > Streptophyta > Pinopsida > Cupressales > Cupressaceae > Sequoia > Sequoia sempervirens. The sequence goes on from VDFB02054938.1 coordinate 232,417, forward strand.
TTTGTGCACCACTATCATTGGATTTTGCACCATATATGACTGGTAAGTGAAAAGGAGGGTTTAGAGTTCTAATTTCTATTTGTTTGCTTTCTACATTTAGTATGGTAGAGATTTTTGGTTATTGATGTCTAGTTTCTAGCTGTGTGGTGAGCATTCAAAGAAGACTTGAAATAAAACTACTAATCCAATTTTCTATAGGTTCTATTATGTGTTTTTGATTTTCAATTTAGGAACATTTGGAATTGGTGCTTAAAATGAACAAATGTCTACTATATCTTATGCACTTGCACACATGTGAGTTGAAGTAGTCACCGAACATGTGTTTTCTACCTATCCTCTCCCCTTACACTATGTGCAATTCTTAGGTGATGAGAAATAGAAACACTCAAGTCTTTCCATTTTATTTTCAGTAGGAGGCCTACCTGGGAGTTCAACATAGGGTTCGACCTCAAGCACATTTATTCAGTGGGCTATATATATGGGAAAAATGAAAGTTGAGTTCAAACCACTTGTGTCAAAATAAGCGGTCCTTCGTGGTCTCGGGTGATTCCAAACATAAGGTTCAAGGTTTCAATCTCTCATTTGTGTATGTCGTGGTGTTCACATGATTTCCTCTACTATGAACCAATTGTTTTAGAAGCCTAAATTCCTTTCAATCGCAAACCTAGTATAGTGCAACACAACATGATCAATGCGTGAATTTATTTACCATGTCTTTGTTCAAAATAGGATTGCATCAAATGGTTGTCATTGATGTCAACACAATACCAAATGTATGATATGTTTATTGGAAGCTATTCCCTATCAAAGATGTTCTTTATCAGTGAACTGGTGCATTGGTTTTTGGGTCTGGATTCTACTACAAGACAAGCTATGACTCTGATATCTTAACTATGTCATTATGATTCACTCAAATAGCTATATTCGGGATCTTGAGAAGTTTTGTGTTGGGAGCAATAAATTATTAATGCTAGAGTTTAACTTTGTACACTACAGTTGTTTCTCTTCTCGGTACATCTGTGCGGGAGACTCTACACCTTCTTATGAAGAACATTGGGATGCTATGGTTCCTATGGTTATTTCTTTGATTGTAGTAAGATGAGAATATGATGTTACACCGTATTCAGAAGTTGTTTGACCATTTGAAGCTTTTATGTTTGGGTCCTAGTATTGGTTGACCTAACACATGTTATTTATTAAGTTCAGATTGAATCTACCTTGGGGATGTTTTGTATAGATCTTAGCCAACTTAATATGATGTACTACATGGATAAGAAATGCATTAATATTATATGATGCCGACAAGAGTTCTCTTTGATTATTTTGCTTTCATCCAATTAGGCTAACCTAATTGATGAATGAAAGATACTTATATATATATATATATATATATATATATATATATGAGACTCTTTGTAGAAGATAGACAAGAAAGGTGCGAGCGATGTAAAAAAGGTGTTTTGTGAGCGTATGTGCATGGTGCAAGCCTAATTGATTTATCAGGAAAAGACTAGAACAAAATTATTGAGTGATTGCTAGGAGAAGCAGTACTACTTATACATAGCTTCATTTGAAACTGAATTCTGCACAAGGAAGGTGTATTCCATTAGTTCATCCTTTTGGAAGTAAGCCATCTTTTGTATCTTCAGACTATAGCCCTGTGGACAATGAGTTCTTAGATATTGGCAGTGAGTCGATAGTGAGCCTTTTGTAATCAGTTTTGGTATTCTCTATATTGTGAGTTAATCTTCATCGTAGTTTTTCCCTCATTGGGTTTTCCACATAAATATGGTGTTATTGTGTTTATGTGATGGTTTTTCATTTTTTTCACTTGCACTTAATATTTAATCATTTAAGAAGTTTTAAGGTTTTATTCCGGTAAATGATTTAAGGGTTTAATTTGGGGACAAATGATTCACCCCCCCTCTTAGTTGTCCAGTTCAATAATTGGTATCAGAGCCTGGTCCTTTGGAATGAGTTTAACAACTCAGAGGAGATCTTGGTGGGTTGAACAAAATGGTGAAGGGATCTAACTTGGATGAAAAATTAAAAATAGAGACTACAGAGTCTGAAAATGAAGATCTAAAAGAAAATGTCAATCAAGTAGATGAATGCATTAAAAAACTAAGGAATAATATCTGGAAGTTCAAGTTGAAACATAAATAAGTTAACTAGGAACTAAAGGAAGCAAAGGAGACTATTGAGAATCTAAGAATGAAACTTGAAGAAAGAAAAAGGGTGGAAGAGAATCTGAAATTGACAATTGAACAAAGCAAGATCTAGAGGAAGGATGATTAAAAGAGATTATCAATCAGAAGAAAAAAAAATGTGATAAGCTTGAATAAGTAGTAACCCTAAGAGTTGATCTGGAAAAAGTGAAAGCTCATGAAGAAAGGTTCAAGACAAGTTCTACAATGCATGATGAGTTGATTTCATCTTAGAAACTTGCAAAGGATAAAGGTGGTCTAGGACTTGAAGAATGACAAAGCTCAAAGACTAAACTGGTTTTCAACAAAGTGGACAATCAAAGGAAATTTCAAGGAAATACTTATCAAAACAAGAACCAAAGGAACAATACTAGAAGGATTCCCATCTAACAACCTAATGCTCAAAGGTACCAATATTTTAATGGTTTTTGTTTCTCATGTAGTAAATTCAAACATAGAGCAACAAAATGTAGAAGTAGGATGAACCAGAATAAAATGAGTCAGAATGTTGGATTCTTTGCCGGAAAATGTTATGTTTGCAACAAGTTTGGACATAGAGCTACTGAATGTAGAATCCAAATGATGATGAATAGGTTTAATACTAGTGGAAGGATTCAATCTTTTCAAGGCTACTATTACACATGCAATATCTTTGGACACAAGGCTAAGCAGTGCAGGTCAAGGATAAATGCAAATTCGTTTGATCAAGGATATGTTATGTGCTACACTTGCAAAAAACTAGGACATATCTCAAAATTTTGTAGGAGAAAAGTTGGGAAGAAAATTGGGTATGTGCAGGATCATCATGGAAAAAACAAGCCCTTAAGTGGTGAAAAATTTAGAAAAATTAGAGTTAGGCAACTTGACATAAAAATTTGAATAAATTATCTATATTATTTCAAAAATATGTAAGAATAGAATCTATAGCAAATAGAATGTAGTTTCTAAACTACTAAGTTTATTTTTAAAAAAATAAAATCTATTTGGTGAAAATTTGAAATTTTAATGCAGTACTAATTAAATTTCAGGGAAAAAATAAGAAGTAGGTGTCTGTCGAAACACTCTAATGACAATAAAATGATAATATTTTTTATAAAATTTTAGATATAAGTAGAGGACTCATGTCCCGATGTGATGCATATTTTTTTGTAATTTTTTTCCTATTAAATAATTAATTATGATTTTTTTATTACAACTTTTAAAAAATATAAAAACTCATATGTCCAACCACCTTAACTTGTACAAAACTTCATGAAATTCATTTCTTTCTTTTTAATCCAAATGTATGCAAAGCATAGAATGTGACGCATGTTTTAGATTCAAAATATGTGATACCATTTGAAAGCTATAGATTTTTTTTAATCAGCCTATCAATCAGGACTTTAGACATAATTCAAATAGAAAATGAATTATAATAATTATTTCTTAAATTCAAAGTAAAAAAAAAAATTATATTGGTGGAAAGTTGAGAATGCTGCCACATTCCCTACACATACCCATCATATCGCCACTTTTTGGCCCATCATGATCCTGCACATACCCAACTAATCTGGAATAGAAGATCAAGCCTCTGAACAAGGTAGATCTCGAAGAAGTAAGGAGAGAGATGGAAAAAAATTGGAGGAAGAAGGAAGAACCTGAGAACAAGGATGAATCAAAATAACCATGTATCTACCTCCAGTGCAAATACCTCTTCCAAGAACTGAACCCAGTAGTGGTTTCAGGGGGAGCAATCAAAGAAAAATATAACAAGCCCCTAATACATGAGGTGTCGTGCAATGAGACAAGGATAAGTGATGTGAATCTTTATTTTGAAGGTATTGGAGAAAATTTTGACAAAAAAGAAGCAATTCAGGAGCTCTTCTTGGTTTACAGTGTATCTCATAAAGTAGTTGGCAACTTAAAAGCTGAAAAGCAATAAATGAAAAATTAGGGAAAAATCAAATGAATCCAAGAAAAATGTATGTGCAGGATCATCATTGAAAAAATAGGCCCTTAAGTGGCAAAAAATTCAAAAAAATTAGAGTTAAAGGCAACTTGACGTAAAATTTTGAATAAGTTATCTATATTATTTAAAAAATATGTAAGAATAGAATCTGTAGAAAATTGAATGTAGTTTCTAAACTACTAGGTCTTTTTTATAAAAAAAAAAATCTATTTGGTGAAAATTTGAAATTTCAATGCAGTAGTACTTAAAGTTCAGGGAAAAAATATGTGTCTGGTTTAACCATTCTAACCACAATAAAATGATGACATTTTCTTATAATATTTTAGATATAAGTAGAGGACTCATGCCTCGATGATGCATATTTTTTTGTATTTTTTTCAAATAAATAATTAATTATGATTTTTTTTATTATATGTAGGATCATGATGGCCAAAAAGTGGCAATATGATGGGTATGTATTGATAACTATTTTTTACCCAAAATTGATGAAACGAAAAGGGTTTTTAAAGGAGATTCTCAGATTTCCACCAATATAAATTATGCTTTACTTTGAATTTAATAAGTAATTATTATTCATTTTCTATTCAAATTACTTACTAAAGTCTTGATTGATAGGTTGATTGAAAAAAATCTATAGTTGTCAAATGGTATCACATTTTTTGAATAAAAAAAATGTGTCACATTCTATACTTCACATACTATAGGATTAAAAAAATAAAAAATGAATTTCATGAAGTTTTGACCAAGTTAAGGTGGTCAGACATACGAGGCTTTATATTTTTTAAAAAGTTGTGATAAAAATTCATAATTAATTATTTACTTTGGAAACAAATTACAAAAAAATATGCATCACATCGGGCATGAGTCCTCTACTTATATCTAAAATATTATAAAAAATATTATCATTTTATTGTGGTTAGGTGGTAAAACAAACACCTACTTCTTATTTTTCCCCTCAAATTTAAGTACCACTGCATTGAAATTTCAAATTTTCACCAAATAGATTTAAAAAAACCTAGTAGTTTAGAAACTACATTCAATTTTCTACAGATTCTATTCTTACATATTTTTGAAATAATATAAATAACTTAATCAAATTTTTGTGTCAAGTTGCCTAACTTTGATTTTTCTGAATTTTTTTGCCACTTAAGGGCTTGTTTTTTCCATGATGATCCTGCACATACCCTACAAATTTTTAAAATTATAATAACTCGTATGTCTGACCGCCTTAACTTGGTCAAAACTTCATGATTTTTTTTTTTTTTTGTAATCCTATAGTATGCGAAGCATAGAATGTGACGCATGTTTTGGATTCAAAAAATTTGATACCGTTTGAAAGTTGTAGATGTTTTTCAATCAGCCTATCAATGATGACTTTAGTCATAATTCAAATAGAAAATAAATAATAATTACTTATTAAATCTAAAGTAAAGCATAATTTATATTGGTGGAAAGCTGATAATCTCCTTGAAAAACCCTTTTTCGTTTCATCAATTTTGGGTTAAAAAAAAGTCATCAGCCACATACCCATCATATTGCCACTTTTTGGCCTATCATGATCCTACGCATACCCAAAAGCACCATGACTTGGAGGAAAAGAAAGATTGTGGAAATGGTTCTGTTGTACCAGGTTTTGGTACTAAGGCTTCGTCATCTGAAAATTGATCCAACAAATTTGACTAAGGGGAAGGTACTGACAGAGTAAAGTACTAATGATGATTTCATAAGTGATAAATTACTTTTTGCGATGAAACCCTAAAAGTGACAAGTTAAATAAGGAAGTTGAGTGGAAATTATTTTTGACATTGTGAATTGAACGAGCTGAGTAAAGTACAACTGAGAGATAAGGAGTTAGGGTTGTTGGCAAGCAAAAGTATGGAGAAAAAAGCTAAAACAATGGAGTCAAAAGCAATGGTGGTATTTAATCCGTGCAACGACAAATTGCAGAAATTAAGTAAGTTACATATTGATGAATTTAACCATGAAAAGATTCAAAATTTTGAAGGTTCACTTTCAGTTGAGAAAATACAAAAGGTCAAGAGTCTAGGGCATAAGGGTTTAGACATTTGGAGTGAATTTCCATACTTTTTGGATGTAGACACTGTTCAGTTTGTCCCAAGCAGAATTCAAGGTGATCAGATGATCAAGATTCAACAAACCCTATGGGATTACAAAGGAATAAATTGCAACAATTACATGGTTATGTAATGATGGACCCATTCCAGTAAAGAAGTCAGTGAAGAACAAAGAGGTGAAAGCCCTAACTGGAGTGACAAGAGACCAAAGGGCACTTCAAATTCATACTATAGTGGACCTTGTGATAAGGTATGTGGCATATGACATTTCATATAAGATTTATTTTAGAAATAGGGAAAGCTCTACTTCGGTGATTATTTTTTACATTGCACATCAAATGGTTGATAAGAATGAGGATTTCGACTTGTGTGAGTTATTGAGGAATCAATTAATGTAGAACATTACTATGATAGAATGATAATTACCCATTTCGTTTTGGATCTCTAGTTATATGTTTGATGATGTATTTTTTGAAGTTGTTACCATTGAAAGAGAATGTCATGTGGAAGTCAATTGTACCAGTTGAGAAGCAGGTCTAATAGTACCTAGAATGTCTAGCAGAGAAGGAAAAGATTTGTAAAGAATACTTTGCAAACAAAATAAATGAATGGAACTCTAGTATGGTTTCTAGTCTAGTTGGGATGTTTGAGGCAGGATCTTCCTCCAGGAAGAGGAAAGCAAGAAGATTCATTTGAAGTTGCCCTCCAAAAATAAAGAAGTGGAAGATAGAGTAGAAGAAAGAAGAAAAGTAAGTAAAGATTACATAGGCATTTGATCTGGTATCAACGAATGATGATGAAGAATATTTTACTAAAGAGAAGGTGTTGAAGATTCTTGTACGATCTGATGGATTGAAGAAGATTGGATATGTTTGGTTGTCCCAACCAACATATGAACAAGATGAGATCATAGACCCCTTCGTTGTTTATATAATTATTCATAATGATATTTATTTGAGCGAATTAACAAATGCTTTACCGAAAGTATTGATTGAGTAGATTGAAGACAAACTAAAGGTACTATCACCTAGGGAAACAGAAGGAGAAAATGAGATTCAATTAGCTATGGAAGAAAGATGTGGAAATGCACAAAAGAGATTGACTAAGAACATAAATGAATTGAAGACATGCATCAAAAGCATAAACAGTGTGTATAGGTACTGTCTCTAGTGGCTTACTGCTATCAAAAACTACAAAGAAAAAATTGATGCTATTGAGCTTGAGTTGGATTCTATTAGAAAAACATATAATATCCTTAATGACAGGGATGGAGCATAGAAGAAAAGGATCAATTCCTTATAGTTTGAACTTGAAGAAATTCTAGTACAGAGGGCTAGTATTATGAAGGCATTTTGGAAAGTCAAAGAGATAATTGAATTGAGATTGGAACAACATTTTGGTCTCCTGGTGGAAGCTAAGAAAAATGAACAAAATATCACCATCCTTGATACTCTTTTGGAAACAATTAATTCAATAGTGATGAACAACAATATTTGTGTAAACATCAGATTGGAAGTGGATTCCTGGAAGACATTTCTTCTGAAATTATTTTAGGAGACGAAGGATTAAGGTTACAAAGAACCATTTTTGATATCATTCTTTTTTTAAGACAATTTTTGTAGAAAATTTTGGTGTAAGGGGGAGACAAAATCTTCCTTCTTTTCCATTGATGTCAAAGAGGGAAAGAGAACATGTGAAAAGAATGGAAATCATTACAGCTCATCAAAAGGGGAGAACTACAAAGGATGTTGTTGGCTTTTCACATCTTGTGTTGACATCAATGAAAAAGGGGGAGATTTTTAGAAATTGGATTGCATCAAATGGTTTTCATTGATGTCAACATAGTACCAAATGTATGAGATGTTTACCAGAAGCTATTCCCTATCAAAGATGTTCTTTATCACTGAACCAGTGCGCTGGTTTTTGGGTTTGGATTCTACCGCAAGACAAGCTATGACTATGATATCTTAACTATGTCATTATGATTCACTCAGACAACAATATTTGTGATCTTGAGAAGTGTTATGTTGGGAGTAGTAAGTTATCAATGAAAATTTTTAACTTTGTACACTACAATTGTTTCTCTGCTCAGTACATTTGTGTGGGAGACTCTGCACCTTCTTATGAAGAACATTCAGATGTTATGGTTCCTATGGTTATTTTTCTTATGGTAGTATGATGAGAATCTGATGTTACATTGTATTCAGAAGTTGTTTGACTGTTTGAAGCTTTTATGTTTGGGTCCCAGTCTTGGCCAACCTAACAGATGTTATGTATTAACAAGATTGAATCTACCTTGGGGATGTTTTGTATAGATCTTAGTTGACTTAATATGATGTACTACATGGATAAGAAATGCGTTAATCTTATATGATGCCGAAAAGAGTTCTCTTTGATTGTTTTTCTTTTATCCAATTAGGCCAACCTAATTGATGAATGAAATATACTTATATATATATGACTCTCTGGAGAAGATACACAAGAAAGGTGTGAGCGATGTAAAATAGAAGGTGTTTTGCGAGTGTATGTGCATGGTGTGAACCTAAATGATTTATCAGTCGAAGACCAGAACAAAATTATTAAGTGATTGCTAGGAGAAGTAGTACTACTTATACAGAGCTTCATTTGGAAATGAATTCTACACAATGAAGGTGTATTCCATCAATTCATAGTTTTGGCAGTGAGCCATAACTTTTATATTCTGGCAATAAGGCATCTTTTATATCTTCGGGTTATATCCCTGTGGATAGTGAGTCTAGACAGCGAGTCCTTCTATTGGCAATGAGCCTTTTGTAATTGGTATTGATATTCTCTATATTGTGAGTTAATCCTCACCGTGGTTTTTCCCTCATTGGGTTTTCCACATAAATCTATTGTTATTGTGTTTATGTGATGGTTTTAAATTTCTTCACTTGCACTTAATATTTAATCATTTAAGAAGTGTTAAGGTTTTGTTCCGGTAAATGATTTAATGGTTTAATTTGGGGACAATTGATTCACCCCCCCTCTCAGTTGTCCAGTTCAATATTCTTGTCTTGAGTTGAGATATAATATTTTTGGGTTGCTTGTAATAGCCTCTCAAAGAGATAAAGAAGGTGTGCTTGTGCTATTGAAATTGTATCACTGAGCATCTATCTATCTGCTCTTCTATAGAAAGGTATTGGACATTTTTTTTTAATTGTTCAATTATCTTTAATCTTTCTAAGAGTTTATCACTAAACTATAAAGTGGGCCTATCTAGAGGAGAAAACCTACCTGAATAATTAGGTTGTTCTTGTCTTTATATTGTTTTATCTTGTGTGATACCAGTGGAACAATTGGGAATGTGTGTCTTAGACCTTTCACCCAAGAGTCAAAAGAGTCAATAGACAAATCTATCTTTTAAGTGTTTGTTGCATTTTCTAATAAGACATAGAAACTATCCAAAAATGAAAAAATCACTTAGAAATTATTGAATTTAGGTCAAAATCTAGTCCATTGTATCTAGATCTAATATTGAAATGCATCTATCAAAAACTAAAATGCATATGCCAAACATTGGATCACATCTATTCTGTAAGACTTAGGAAGAGCCAGAAACACACATTTGTCTTTGCACCACAACTGTATAGTCCTACATCACATTTGTCAGGTTTTGGATTGCATCTATTAGGTTTTGAACTACATTTGTTACGTTTTGAGCCATATTTGTTAGGTTTTGAGCCATATCTGCACAAAACCAAAACATCGCATATGTGCCTTATGTCACTCTATCTATCAGATAAAAAAATTGAGCCAATTCTAGAGGATCTAGTTTATAGTCCCAATAAACACCATTAATTAGATAAAAGTCATATATTTGAGTGTCTTGACCTCACAATATTTTATCAGTTTTGTCCACAAGTTGAACCTTAAACTCATAAGTCTAGTTTGGGCTCACTTTTATCCAATCACCATCATAGTTTTTGTCCTTTTAAATGCTAAAATTCTTATTTATTACCTTGTCCATCATTGTTTTTCTAGTATCCCTTTTCAAAGTCCAACGTCAAATATCCAAAAAATCCCAAAAACATAGTTTAGAGTCATTTTCATTTTGCATCCATATATCAAAAAAAAAACCAAAAACATATCCTAAGTTTACCTCATTCTTAGTTTTCATACATCCCAAAATCTCAAAATCCAAAAAAATTAAAAATCCAAAAGTCCAAAGATTCACAAGTCATATGTGGTCCTCACTAGGTCACAAAGGAAAGAAAAAAATGGATCACTCAATCGACTCCAATTTCAATCCTACTAGCACCATGAATTTTGGGTCATCCTCAAATGAACCACCAAGGTCACAACCCCATATTGCGTCACCTTTTGACAATTTCACCTTACATGATGTGGAAGAAAAATTAACGCAAGAGGAAATTGAAAATGCTTCACAAGATCCTTAGATATTATGAATCGTATAGATTAGCTTGTAGTAGAAAACCCTACTAGGTACTTTTTTCAACTCACCCAAAATGGGGCAAAACTTCAAGTCCTAGTTTTGAAATTTCCACAATCATAGGGTCATCAAACAATATAACACAATATCAATGTGGTGTCCATGCAACACCTCCACCAAACCATCCCACTTCATGAAAAATACACACTAGCATGCCACTTGGATGAACTACACATAACACGATGACTATTAATATACCTCCTACTCCATTATTTGGGATAAACATCACAAATCCACTTTTCAATACATCCCCAATATCTCTTACACTAGGTCCATCATTGACAAATATAGTTGCTACAACATCCTACATTGTGGGTACATCATCCACTAATCTATTTTCTATATCATAATCTCAAACTACAACACCATCAACCAATATTGTATTCGGAAGACAAAACACTACAAGTTAAAATCCACCCGCTAAGACAAAAAGGAAACATTTTTCCTTACCAAGAGTACAACCCCAAATGAATAATACTATGCCAAACACAAACATACCTCTAGGTCCATTGGGAACGTTCTTTGGATCAAATCCAAACACTAATCCATCTCAAAATATCAATTCATACCCCACATTCACACCAAATTTCTTGCAAATAAATCTAGCACCATCAAAAAATCCTTTCCACACATTCAACACTAACACACCTCTATCCACCTCAAATCTTGGCTATCAAAACACACATTCATTTTCCTTGAAAATAGGCCATCAAAATACCAATCCACTTTCACATGCTGCACCAACTCAATTGAACACATCACCATCACCCATGGAAACCTTAGCGCATCAAATTTAAATTTTTCAACAACAAATGGCCAATATACATGTAATCGGGACAAAGAAAACTTACTCCATTCAGGACTTATATCCATATCCTTTTGATTGAAGTATATACATTCCACCCTTTCCTCAAATGACACTTGTTGCAAATGGATTGGTCAAAATTTTCAAAGGAAATCATAATAACCAGAACACTTCCAGTGACAAAATCAAATTATGGTCTAAAAACAAGAATGTCATGAAGATGGGGTAGTAAATGTCAAAGTGGTAAATAAATCTCACCCCACCATTAGTCTCAAAGGGCCTTCTACATCAAATAATCAATCACCTAGTCATGAAGAATCTACAAATGTGGTCCAAAACAATCCACAATAGCGAGGTTCTCAACGAACTAATCCTTAGAGATTAAATTACACACCCTTAGGGGAATAAATTGAATCAGTTTTAAAGAAACTACTTCAATCAAATGTCATCCAACTCACATAAGTCACACACTACAAACCAAGTCCCTTCAAACCAGCCTGATGGAATGCCAATGAATTTTGCCAATATCATCAAACCAAAGGACACAAGACATCCTCATGCTATAAACTCAAAAACATCATACATGATCTTATAGACCAAGGTGGCATATCTATAGACTACTCACAAGGGTCCTCAAACATAGACCATACTATTTTTAAAAATCCCTTACAAGATCATGGGCCGGGTAAAGCTTACAACTCAAGGCCTAATGCAAAGGAACAAGCTAGTTATACCCATGTCAAGTATATGAATATACTATTAGCAATATCCAACAATTTGACAATAACATCTCCACAATCACTGTCAATAAGAAAAATCCAAAATGTGTAGTCACCATCTAGAGATCCAAAGTGACCCTGCAAGGGGTCACTTCTAATCCACAACCAAAATATTTAATACAATATCTTAGATCATCTAGGGAAAACTCCCACATAGATATATATATTCTTAAGTTGCTCTACATATCTCTTGAACATAAATCCATTTTGGATAAAGCCTTGTAGGATTCTTCTATCCCCATAGACCTTAATGTAAGCCAGTTTCAAACCATGGTAGGGTACTTAGCTACTGTGCATCACATTACATTTACTGAACATAACCTTCCACCACAAAGACCTAATCATATGACTCTCTTTTTTATAATTTATTCACTCATTTTTTTTCAGTTATTTTGTTTTAAAATGAATAGAAATAAAATATTTGAAAATATTGATGCAATAATTAGTCATGTTTACTTTGTGGAAGATATTGTTTCCTTATTTCAATTTTTAGATTAGAATTTTCTTTTATTTTACTATGTATGTTTAGTTCATTAATTATTTTGCAATTATAATACAAAAAAATCTTCATCAGTATTTTTTTTGTTAATGTGTTGATATAAAAATTGAGGTATTACAATACCTATAATATTTTCACTTCTTTCTATTTTAGTGGCTACTTTAATAACAACAAATACAGTCCATGCCATTTTATAACATTTAAAAAAAAACTGTCTTATATAGAGGTAACATATACAATTCATAACTCATATAGAGAAATAATCTAGTTAAAAGTTAAGTTATTACCTTTCTTGTTCATGAAAAAATTCAACTACACCTTTTTTCAATCAATTCATTGATTCCCTCCTTATTTTTGTTTCTCAATTAAACATGTATCACAACCAAAAGTTGAATCTTCCTCAATTCTCCAATTTTTAAATATTCATGTAACAATTATGTTCTAATTAGAATATCTACTTTCTATATTATTTATAATCTTTGGTTAAGGGGCCAATAAAATAGAATCCCTCTATGTCAATGAAACAAAATGATGTAAAATCAATTTTAGAACACTCAATAATTATGAACTTCAAACAAAGACTATCTTAGAGCAAAATTAATATTCCTGAAAGGAAATACAAAACATATAATAAACCAATAAGTTCCTCACGGTGTCTACAACTTCTTGACTAGAGAGGTTCAAATACTTCACTACTTGCAATAGCAAAGAACGTTTGACTAGGTGTGAGTTGGATAACAAAAGCTTAGGAAATAGCCTTGACACCACTACTTTCAAGAATTGTGTCCTCAACATTCCATGTAAATATGCTACAAGGTACATTGAATTGTAAACCCAGATGCATGGAGGACCACCATCATAATCCTCTTGCCTCAATAAACCATTACAATTTACAATTATTACTTTCTACAGTAGGCTTCTCTTTTGCTCCTTCAAAAGAATGTACATTTCTATTGATTCCTAGATGTGCTTCACTCTTCCCTAACCCACAACAAGAAACACCTAAACATATACATTTTCATATTTTTCTTACTAGGATAATGCAACTCATAACACCTCCAATACACACTTAGTTCATTGGAATATAATGAGTGTTTACTAAAGATATAGCAACATTGATTGAGGAAGCACAAGAGCACCAATGTATCTCTTTTTTTTTTTCTTCCTCAAATAGAACATAGATAACTTTAATTGACAGGGCAATGGTGCTATCATTTTACCTCTACCAAGTCTTAGGCTTCAGATAGGTTGATATCTCATCGCTCAAGTCTAGTAGATTCTTCAACAAAGTCAACCTAGATAACATTACTTATTTTTCTAAAATTTGACTCCTCACACCCTCTTCTTTCTTTTCCAACATCAATCCCCTATAATGAAATTCCTCATCCTTAATGCTCTGATGGATGTTGATTTATGCAATGATGGAGGTTCCAAAGAGGCTTTATTATGGACTATGAGAACCCATGGAAAGAGGGATATCCACCATACACTCTTTTTCCCCGCACCACCCATCCCACCACATATGTGGAACACTTGATTCATCTATTTCCACAGGATGTGAATCGCCAGGTAGAAAACTATTTCCCTTCCACGCTCTTCCAACTGCACTGGTTGATGGCTGTTGGGAGGGAGAGGGAGACTGCACTAAAACACGGAAAAGCTTCAGCTGCTTTCCACCTTTCGTAATGAATATGATTTGTTTTTTCATCCTTGAATTCTTTTTTCCATTCTATAGTGGAAAAATAATTCACCACGATTGAAAACACAAGACCGAGTTACACTGCTTAAAAAGGGCGAACATCATTCTCTTCCAGATTCCATGTGCAGAACGCGTTGCAGCCATGTTGTGACGGGCTTCTCTTGCACATCTCGTGACTCTGCACTTATTTGTGAAGTTGAACAATAGAGCTGCCTCTCCAGCACTTGTTGTACTATCACCTGACGTGGCAGTTCACCAAGAGCGCAGAACCCGTGGCCTCCTGATACAGCCGTCCAGGAGAATCAAATTAGTGATTTTATACCACAGCATCCAATTAAAAATATGCAGAATATTGAAATGATATCAAATCAACCCTGTACTACGCATCTTACAGCACAGCAGCCAAGTAAAATGCCCAATATTGAAATCATATCAACCCTGTACCCAGGCAAATCGCTAAGGCTTAAAAGGCATGGGCGTCCGGAATGGTGGTCCCGCCAAGCCTAACCGACCCAACGAACTCTTCCCATCCGGTACGTGGGCCCTACATGATAAGCCTGATTCAGCGTGGTCCCCACATTTATTCAGGCGTTTGTTAGCAGTTTGACGTGGCCTTTTTCCCTTTCCAAATATTATTGTGTTTTTCATGTTTTCAACTCTTCTTTTACCTCGCCCTGCATTAGTGTCTTATTTTCTATCTAAATATATTAGCACTTGCATCGAAAGGAGGTGCAATGGTTATGCTGATTGTATTTTATATTAGTCTAAGTCAAAATAAAACACATGTTTAAAATACTATTATAAGTGATAAATCAGTCTTCACCAATGCCAAACAAAAGAACATTTTTTTCCCTTTTAACTATTGTGAACAAAATATTTGTTTATAGAAGAAAATAGCAACAAGAAAGATCATGGGATATAAATGGATTCATTTCATGGTCATTGCTTGTTGTACAACTTTGTTGCAGCAGACAAAGAATCTATACTTCTCCACTACTTTTCCACTTGCTCAAGAAAATATATATCCTCACCTTTTGCTACCTTGCTTCTAGAATGTATATTGATTACACTAACACTATGATTCTCAGAATGTCTGCTGCTAAAAAATCACTAATGTGAGGATGAGGCTCGATAGGTTGTACCAATAGCAATATATACAACCTTGCTTAAATTAGGTCAAGAATCAAAGGTCAAATTAAATCAAAGTAACAAAAATTAGGCATTGAAATTAGTGAAATTAGGGCCATACTATCTTAAAGAGAGGAACATAAGATAATTGTCATCATTATAAGATAAAGTGTGAGTATAATTAGTCATCCTAGAGTGTTATGTCAAATAACTAATAATGAAGAGTACCACGAACAATTAATATGATCTAATCCAAAGATAGTCATAGACTCCATGGACATAGGGTAAACTCTTAAAGTGTCATTAATATGAACAAATCCAAAGGAGGCAGTGGTTTGAAAGGACATGGAATAAATAAATAAAGTGATAATGGGTCCCTCATGAAAATGTATGAAATAGATATAAATTTTTTGGGTCTTTTGAATGACAAGAGTTAAATAAAATTCATTTAGCTAACAAATATGATTTTTGTTCTCACTTATTTTCAAAGGTCTCATTATTTTGAGACATTCTCAATCTTGTTCTTAAAATCTACTTAAAATTGAATTCGAATGAACTAAAGTTGTGTGGATAGTATCATCAATACAAATCATGCCTAGAAACTGATTGTTATGTATCCCATTTGAAAAAATAAAAGGTGTGTTGGAGAATGCATATAAAGAAGTGCAAATGTAAGGTTGTCCACATATAGGAAAATTGTATGTAGGTCCGATTGCAAAGTAAAAAAGAACACAAAATCTAGAGAAGTAGTATCCGGTCAATAGAGAAGCCAATGATTTTATAAAAGATCTAAAAATATGTTCATTAACTTCCTAATTTGATATATTCATTCACTTGCTAATTTGAAATAAAGTCTCAAAATTAAATAATTTTATTTAAATTATATTGTTTGCTTTAACTATGCTTCTTATTGAATCTTTTTTGCAGACTTAATGGTGTGTGCATTTCTTTCAATTGTTTTATATTTATTAATATCTTTTGTTGTAAAATTATGCACCATGTTCGAAGTAAAGGAAAAAAGATGGACTAAAGATGGTCAAACTTACCTCATAGTAGAGTTGTCAGTCTTGTTGTACAAGTAAAAAGTTCACTTGTACCTCTTATTTGATATTATGCCATAAATTAATTAAGTGTAGATTGATGGAACATCAAACATGAGAGAGAAGAAAAAATGTCTAAAGACTCCAGAAAGATTAAGTTTTTAAGAATGTTTTTTTAAAATGTTTTAAGGTCTAAAATGTTCCCACCCTACAGCAAAGAAAATACTTTACATAGAAGATTGAGATTAACCAAATCAACAATTTATATCTTAAGACTTATAATTAATGAAGGCTCACATTGTAAATGACTACTAATGCTTAAATCAGAACAACACAAATGTTTTAAGTTTTACATAGAATAATTGCTTCTGCTTAATATTCAATAGAAGACTTGCCAAAGGTCTATTTCATTTCGTCTTTAAAGGCAAGAACCTTGGCCAGGTGGGCTCCCTTCTGCAGGCAAGATGATGTCTTGACCCATGAAAACTCTAGTTTCTTGCAATGACCGTCTCCTTGATGATCCTTTTCACTTATGGATCTGAAATTGTCTCAATGAAAAGGTACATGATATAATCTCATTTGTGTCGATATCAATATATCAGTCTGTTCACATCTAGAGCTGACAAGCTTAGAAAATCAGTCACCACTGCTTCTCTAAAAGATTCATTTGACCCCTACAAAAGGGTTACCATCTTCTGAAAAGCACCAGCTTTTACTATCGCTGCTTTATTTCTGCAAAATGTGAATTGCATATCTTCAGATCTTATCCTCTATTAATCTATTTTAAAGAACTTCAACAAATAACTCCAAGGTTATGGTCTTGCACATAATTTTGAAACAGATATCTAAATGGGGTTTTGTCCATGGATCTTACGCCTATAATACCATAAGTTTGCAAGTGCAGATATCATTCCGCAGAATTGAAAAGAAAAATCAACAGAACATACTAGCTCACTCAATAAGTTTATAAATACTGCACGAATCCATATTTTGGAAGCTCTGATTAACATTGCCAGAAGGGAGAAACTGAAAACCACAAACATAGGAGTTATGGTGACTTGATTTAAGATACTTCGACATTGAATTTGGGGAAATTGTTTAGTGTACTTTAACATTGAACTATGCAGTTATTGGACTCATACATAGTTGTAGCAATATGGGGATAGGGAAATTATTGACCTTTTATTCATGGATTCCATTATAAGGATTCCAAAAAATTCAGCAATATTTCATAACAATTGATCTTAAACATAAATTTCTAGACTGAAATTCCTAGATTTCCATGAATGGGTCTTTGAACAAGAACTATAATGATACTCGAAGAAGCTAAGAAAAACAAACAACATAAATGGAAATTAGTTTCAGTGTAAGTGAGAAGAAAGATAGAATCACTTCTCAGGCTTTCCACAAGCTGTCTCCATTCAAGATCTTTGCTGGCCTTACCACTGCTGCCATCTTGGGGAACAAGTGCAGACATGTTCTTCAACTATTTTCATGTTCGTTCAACAAACCTAAAACTCTGATCCTCATCGCCAACATTGATTTGGTTGTCACCATTGTCATGACTTTCGATCTCCTTGTGACCTACATGCAGATTTTCTGCATCAAATCCAGATTTCTGCGGTTGTTTTAGAACCTCTTGGGCTGTAGTCATTGGCGAGGTTCTTTTATGACGACCAAAAGAGGAGCCTCCACGGACAGAGTTTACAGGAATAACATTACAGAACCCTACCAAAGCAAAAAAAATGTAAGATAAGAGGAACAAATACTGATATCCCTGCAGCTGCTGCTTCAATCTATTCATAACAAGGAAAAAGTGAATCTAAAAATATCTGATTATTGAGGTGGAGACAAGATTTTTGCAGCGTTCTAAACAAAATATTGGGTGCCAGTTAAATAGTGCAGCATGCTGATTTGATCGCCAGAATATCGGATTTGATCAAAGAGATCTGATTTGATTGGGAAATCAAATTTCATCTGACCTGACTGCAATCTATTTTCCAGCTGGTTTTCTGACAAAGTTGAAAGATTGAACTGGAACGGTGAGTATAAAAATCGGTAACTGAAAATGGTAGCAGTTTAACGGCTCAGGCGTGAGACATACTGAAATCCGGTGGGCTGTGCCCACAACAGATATAGCCTATCGGCTAATTATTCTTGTTCATTAAATGGATATAAGAATATTTATTCCTGTGCATTTCATCATTAGAGTAGTAGATAATATTGCTTCTTGTTTGTTTAGAGTGTCTTAATTTTGTATATTCATCTTATTCATTCATTTCAAAGTTTCTTCATTTTTCAAGATATTTTTAAATGTATTTTGTGAGAACGAGATTCAGCAATGGATTGTTTGAGTCTAAAGATCATATTGAGTGATAATCTACAAGTAGTTGTTTGTTTTGATGCTAGAATTTTTTTAGTATTTTATTGTAGGTTTCAATATATTCTAATTGTTATATTACATCCCAATTCTATGATAAGTATTATCCTATATGTCTTATTTAGGAAACAACATCGATTAGTGTTAGATTAAACAACATACATCGAGACCTCCTCATTCCCATTTAGTGAATTCCAAATCATACTACATTTAGAAGAAATCTTATCAAGTAAATGGATTTCACCACCCTTGTGAGTGTTGTACCACCACATTATGGACTTATCAACATAGTAAAAAACCACTTTCTTTGGAATCTTTTGATACAAAGCTTAAGCTTCATTGTAACACATTCCACTATCTCACTCAAGGCCTCTCACATAATCTACAATATTTATAATTATTTTCTTATAACTCACTTTAATTTCCATACATAACATTAAAAGGCTTGTGCTCAATTGATTATCTAGAGGTTTTCCAATATAAGATAAAACAAATAAAAATAAAATTTGGCTAGAGGTTTATCAATATATAGGTTTCTAAATATAACAAAAGTATTATCAAAATGAAAATAATTAAAGGATTACATGACTTACATCACACTAAAAATAGTTTCCATAACTATTATCTAATAGAATAATAGATAACTTAATTTTGATGATTTCAACTAAATTTGGAAAAAAAATACATTAGAAAATTTGATCAAACTATTTTAATTCTACCATCTCAATGGTTCATTTATTACCAACTAATGAAATTAAATCTAACTTATTCAACATAAACTAATATTAACCACCTCAACTTCAAACAAATTAGTTACGTTTTAAAAATAACTTTAGATATAATTTACCAATATTAATTACAATAAATTTTACCTTTTAATAACGAAAATCACTTTCATAATATTATTTTTACTACATTACCACCATTTAATAGAACTTAACAACCTTTCACATAACTTATTATTACAATTTGCATAAAAAAGTCCACCATGTCAACATATTCATTTTCCCCTTGAGTGTGTTCCATGTGGACCACTTGTATTTTCTTTTTGATATTTTCCTCCTTCAAATACTATAAACAAGAATTTTTGATCTAAAAAATTGAAGAGCTATTCTCCCATACAACATAGAGTTATAAAGTTTTTAAGTTATTTTATTATCAAGACACTTTGATTTGTTTGAGATGCATGTACAAATTTGAGAGATCTTTTACATCTACTCTCAATATTACTAATAATAGATTAAGGATGGTTGATGCAATTATACAAGGTGTTACAACCACATAGATGACTAATGTATAATTATGCTAAGAGGCCACAAGGGTTACAACATGGTTTCTCCTCATCAACTCATTAAGCTCATATACTTTAAGCTATAGATAGGCCAGTATAAAACATGGTGTCCCATTAACAAGATCGATATTCCAATATATCTATACACTAGAAATTTTAAAAATTTACAAGAATATATTATAAATGATTGGTAAAGGACTTGGGGGCCAAGATCAAGAATGTATCAAAATATCACACTTTCAAATTTTTCATCCAACATGGGGCAAAGTTTAACACAAAGTATAAAATTAATAGATTCAATCTCTCTCTAGCTTACATATGTTGGGCTAATAGATGTCACTTGGATAAAAAAATATTCTCTAGAATTCTCTTTGTTTCTCACATGGTTTCAACCCTTGAGAAAAAATGAATTATTTATGGACAAAATTTTTGTAAGTTCACTCAAATTTTTATAATAAATTTTCAAAAAAAGAAAACATATTCATTTCAAAGCATCTTGTTTGAAGGATTCCTTTCCCATGGAGCCCTTTGAAAGCTTCCTTTTTATGACATATTTAGATGAAGTTTGTTGCATATTCTAAGAGATGTCTCTTGGTATCTTAACATTTATTTATAAGTGTTTTATTGGGAAAAGGGGTCTAGGTCCTAAATCACACCTTTCCCATTTTTTAGGAAGGATTAGAAATGATCTCAAATCCAATTGACTACAAATCCTAATAGGAAGACCCAGAATGGTGGATCATGGTTCTAATCCTTATGTGTAGAGGTGTGTGTAGTTGTGATGATTTATTTATGATTGCTAAATGACTAATTTTGAATGATGCAAATGAATTAAATATGTTGACTATGGAAATGTAGTGATCTATTATGATTTTCAAGAAAGAAGATGCATACAAAAAAATTGAGTTCCACAAATGAAAAGGACTGACACAACTACGCGTAAGATCTAAATTTGATCTTGATCTTACTGGTCTAGGGAACCTTATGCCTTGGGCTATCCTCCGTTTCTAGATAAATGAAAATGCATACCTTAGGACACCATTCTGAAACTTCTATCCTCTCAGTGTTACTATCAATTTTCTTTTGGTTAATGAGAAAATGCAGATTTTGTGACTTGTCAACTTGTAGGATTTTGATCTACATGAATGAATAAGTAGCCTTGAATATTCCTCAAACTCACTTCAGATCCACACCATGCACACATAAGAGGAGAGGAAGGGTTGTACCATATAGGGGCTTTCCTAAGTCTATTACACCCAGCCTTTGAATTACAAATTACTTTTTACCCTATGTCAAATGCAATGATGAATTATGTGATTATGGAACTTTGAAATGTAAATGATGTGATGAAATTTTATGTGATATGATGGTTTTTGCATTTAAATGAATTATGAATAAATATGCAATGATATGAATATGATGTTGTAATGTTGTAAAATTGCACCCCTTGCAATTTCACTTACAATTTTGCATCAACTTTAGTGTCCATTCCCTTAGTATTTTTGTAGGTTCATTTTAGCCCTTGCATCAGCCTTTTTCCCCTCTCAGGATGCTTACGACGCCTTTTCAGTAGCTTCCTTTGTCTGTCAGCTCTACATCAAACTTTATGTTTTCCTCTTTTCTACCATTTTCAAGTGCAATTTGTTTGATCACTAGTGTGCCACATGGATTTCCATGTACCGCACTAGCATTTCACGAAAATTTTGACATTCAAATTTTCATTTTGAGCTTTTTGCCACTTTTCACTTACCTTTTGTCGATGGTAACGGCTCAGGATGTCTTGTAATAGCTCAAGAACCTTCTTTTCCCTCTTATTCTCTCTTCTATAATGGATCTTTCTAATATATTTCTTCTTTTGGGTCTTTCTCTCTTGGAGATACACTCTCTTTCTCTTGTTCTCTTGCTTGCATAGCTCTAAATAGCTTGCTACAATAACACTTATGTTCTCATAATTTTTCTTACAACTCTTTTGAATCTCGTAGATCTCTCTCTCTCTTCAGATTCCTTAAGCCTTGCAGGTGTTATCTCTCTATCTTGTGTCTTTGAGCATCTTGGGAGTTCTCACATCTCTTATCTATGCAATTTATTATCTCATCTATCTATTTATTTCAGTGTCTGTTATTTTCTCTATCTATCTATCTGGTTGTCCGTAGAGGTGTGAATACCGAAACGAGGGTTTGGCTGAGGCAAGCCCCTAAATAGCCTCAACAATTTTCCTCGATCTTATGTGTGTAGTTATCAAAGATATTTCATTTGTTCGAGGCTTCACTACTTGGGTTGTTGTGAGAATTTTCTATCTCTTATTCTCTTGCTTTATCATTTACATTTCACTTAGTTAGCTATTTTATTCTCTATTAGTTTCTAAAAGTCAAAATAGAAGTTGTTGCTTTATATTTTTTGGGACATTCTCAATTTTTAGTCTATATGAGGTTCTAGTTCACCTTTAGGATGCCAATGCACCCACTAATGTTTGTATGCTACACTATCGTTCTTTGATTGAAAGCCCATTGGTATGTCTTGGAAACCTCTATGATCTACTCTTTCAGATTCTAGAACTCTTGCCACTTGAGCTCTATTCTTATTAGATAACTTGAGGTAGTTTAGGGTAGATCATTACCTGGGATTCTCTTGGTAAGAAATAGACTCGTGAGCAATGAATCCCCCTTCTCTACATTTTGGTGAACCTAACGTGAAGAACTCCTTCCTAAAAAATGGGACAAATCAAATATTTTCCCTTCTAAAAAAATTTGAGATGCTACCCTAAACCCCATTCCATACCATCAAAGTAGAAGTAATGTTTTGGCCTTCAGTCAGCTCGTTTATTCATTACTTCTTATATTTAGCTTGTTATTTTCAAAATGCATTTTCTATCTTCTTTTATTAGTTCAGTTTCTAATTTTATTGGAAGTGTTAATGATGTTCCATTATATGCATATGATGGTGATTTGGATTTACCTATGTCACTCTATCTTTGATCCTTCTCATGAAATTCCTCTTGTCTTAGAGGATATTTTGTTGCAAGAAGATGAAATCATTGATACTTTTCTAAATGTTACTCTATCTTCACTTCATTCCAATGCACTATCTTCTAGAGATGATGCATTAGTTAATGATGAACCTCTTCTCACATTAGATCCTCCAAGGTAGGTGTTGAGCATATTTCTTTAGATAATTCCTCCATTAGTCATAATACATTTATAAATGTCAATGTAGTCTTTGCTACCCCTCAAAGGCCTAATAGGACAATCATTTATGTGACTCTGGCTAGTCCTTCTCCTAAAAGTATTTATTCTATTTGTGGTGTTCTATTTAAATATTATTCTTATAATACAATATCTCACAATTACAATACTAGAAATAATAAACTAAATGTTGATCAACATACTTCTTTACCACCATCTTAACCAAGTATTTGTTCAACACCTAGACCTATAGCTAAGCAACTAAGTGAGTATGATCTTATTGAGAAAATTCATGTTACTCCTACCAAGATATCACTTTGGGACTTGCTTCAGTTTGCTCCAGTTTATCAGGGTATGCTTCAAGAAGCACTGCAAAAGATCATCTTGCCTTCTTTTGCTAGGTCAGTGGATGTTAATGCGTTGATAACTCATATTTGGGTATATTTCTTGAATATCACATTTTATCTACAGGAACTCCTACCCATAAAAGTATAGAAGCAAGTAAATCCTCTAATGCTTATAGTTAACATTAATAATATTGGCATTAGACGTACTCTCATTGACACCAATTTAGCACTCAATATATGTAGGATTGATCTATTGCCTAAAATTAAAATTGATTCAACTTCTCTTGTTGCTTCATCTTTATACATTTGTGGATTCAATAATACCAATAGACAAGCCCTAGGTACAATAATCTTTCCTCTGAGGTCGGGACATGTTACCGTACCCACCCTTATATATGTTATGTTAGGAAAATTACCATATAATTTTCTTCTCGGTAGACTATAGATTCACACTATGAGTGCAATCTCGTCTACCTTGCATAGATCAATCAAATTTATTCTTAATAATCAAGTATTCATAATTAGGGTTGGCCCTAATTCCATACACTTATGTGAGATGGTAGCTATTGGTTAGGCCTCAATTGCACCTACTCTTAAAAATCTTGTTCATGTTCATTATATTTTGATGTGTTGACATCTACTTGAGTAGTACCTATTACAGAGAACACTCTTGATATAGATGTCCCTAAATAAGATCCTCCTAAAACAAGAAAAATTGATTCTAATCCTTCTTCTTCTCAAGAAGAGGCATATCTCAGTGATGATTGGGGTTCCTTGGACTTTACAAAATCCTTCATTGGAGAATATAAAGTCAACCATATCCACCTTGATCTCCTGAAGATATCAGTCAAATCCATTTCCAAAGATGATTATTCTTCTATATCGTGGGGCAATGTGAATAAAAATTGTAATGTCCTTAACATTGATCCTTCCCCTTTCTGGAGGGATAGCAACATGCTCATAAGCCAACATAGTGAGTGCTTGTCTCCCTTTCCGTTGAGGATCCTGAAATGCACCTAGTCTATCCTATACCGAAGTAACATACTAACCCTTCCACAAAGTAAAAATTTCTTATTTTACACCAAACGAGTAAGTAAACAAGTAACAAGAGCATTGCAATAAAAAAATATATTTTCTTTTATTGATAATTTCCAAATAAGATACAAAACATATTTCAATATGTATTCCTTTTCTTTTCAAATATACATCAATGTAAGAAAGCACACAAATACATACATAGCTCATAGATATTTTGAACAAATAGTAGTAAGAAGGTCTAGGTTATTTCCTTTCAAATATTGGTTCTTCTGTCACCTGCTATGGAGGAGAAGCATCACTCAGGTGCTTTTTGGCCAACCATGAAATCTTAATGTGGTCCCTCACACATCTATCATACGAAATATGGCCCTTCCCTTTGATAAAGAGATTGGTAGAGTAACTGATAATGACAACTAACTGACTATAGTGTTGTTTCCTACATAACTAGAACTTGTAATTCCACAATCCCAAACTAGCATGTAATAATGGATCATGGTGAACTATCAATATAGTCTTGGTAGTCACACAACTAAGTGGATTCTCAGACATTGCACTACTTTGGCCAAAGTGATCTCATTTAGTACTTTGAATGAAGTCATCTATCACATACACTACTCAGGGCCAATTTGACTTAAGGCTATTTTACACTATGCATAGGTATTTTCCTTCAATGGATAATATGTCACCCTAGACTAGCCTACAACATACTATTTAGATACTTCAAATGGATCTAATTAACAAGTACACAAGCTCCCTTCCATACTGGATTAACTATCCTAGGAGTAACACAATCTTTCCTAGTTAACTTAATAACTTAGTTGGGTGTACCTCAAGTGACTCTTGCATTCAATCAAGCCTAGTAAATAATAACTAATTCAAACATCATTATCCTATTATAGAGATCTTACAATCACAGTATAAAACAACTAGAAGGCTTCAATTTCCTTTTTCAGAAGACAATCATAATTACTTCTATTGCACAAGTAGAAGAGAAATTTCATGCAGTATAGAAAATACAATAATTCCTTGCAAATAATAGGAAGTAGAAAACCCCATGCCTATTATCGCTTATCCAAATAATGATGATAGTACAAGCTTCTCCAATAGTATTTCATCTTAAATCAGCTTCTTAACACAACTCTCTCTCCCTCTCTCATTGATAGCACACTACTCTCAAATATTAAATCAACTCTTCCTCACAAAATCTCACTCTTTTCTCACTTATAAATCAGATCAAAATGACTGGTAAACTGATATATGATAAATAGCTAAAAAAGTATTCTCTTGGTATGATACGCCGAGCTCTCAAGTGAAATGGGAGAATAGAAATAATGGTCACTCAATTATACATAAATGAGAAAGATTATGAATGATTGTGAATATCAATCACTCAAGAATGGGTAAGAATAAGAATGCATTTCAAATGAGTTGGTGCGACTATTTATAGTGTAGCTAGCCTTTAGAAATATTATAATTTTGGCAAAAATAATGACACCAATCTCATGCAACATGATTCAACACAAAGGTGGCAATGATAGAAGCTCAGACTCAACAAAAAGCATAACATATCGACTTTCATATTGACAACATTCAAAAGACCATTTCAACTTGCACATGGAGAATTTGTATTTTTCTCCCAAAATGACATCTACAGGAAAGTGAAAACAAAGGTAGTGCCAAACCCTTCAAATTGGCATTATTTCCATATGATGGGAATAAATCAATCATAATTCATCAACACATATAAGTTGAATCGACTATTTTATGGGTTGAGTCGACTAAACATTATAATTGCGTTGGACTAAGTCCACTTCTTCTTTGCATTTTCCAAATCGACCAATTCAAAGCTAGCATAAATTAGACGTATTGCTATGTCTCACTCATGTGTATTCTTGGCTGGTGAGTGTCGTGTATGTTTCAAACTCGAATTTCCAGAATAATGTCAAGTATCGACACATATTAGCCATAGACTTAGTACATCAAAAGAAGCCTTCATTAAATCAACTTCTTATTAAATAAGAATGAGTCAAAATAATTGTTGTATAAAATCAATATGTAAAGTATATATTAATATTATATATATTTAGATACCTTCGTATATAAATATATACATATATATTTAAATACCTTCGTATATAAATAGATATATATATATATATATATGTATATATTATAATATTTTAATATATATTTACATATGATTATATATATATCTATTAAATAAATAAATATATCGTAAGCCAATCAACATACATCCAATATATATACATATGTATATATATGTATATATGTATATGTATATGTATATATATATGTATATATGTATATGTATATATATGTATATATACATATTTATATATGTACATATATAACATATGTATATATATGTGTGTGTGTGTGTGTGTATAAATGTATATGCCTCTATGAACACGTTTGTGTAGGTATACCATATCAATGTATCTGTATGCGCATGTCCATTTGGTAATGTATGCTTGTATTGATATGCATAGACATATGGATATGTGTATATACTATACATATATATATGTTCACATCCAATTTACTTACATCCATTTATGTTACCATCATATCAGTGAGTGTGTTAGTGTGATATATCTCTACATATGCATATATGTGTTGTTAGATCCCATTGACACACATGTGCATACATATAAACATACTTCCACCTACATCCCACTTATCCATATGATCTTAATAGCACAAGAAAGATCTCAGAAACCAAATAGATAAACATCACCCGCAAATGAATGGAGAAGTAAATAAGACTCCTAATGCAAACAAACAAGCTATGGATGACTTATCTATAACCCACAAACTGACTCAGTTCAATCAATCTAATGTGGTGTGTGTATGCTTAGTTAGTTTTACTATTACTAGTTACTCGACCAAGATCTTCTCCCCAGTGATACTTCCACTCCGCTTAGAGGAATGGAACACATGCTCACGGCAAGAAAATGTTCATAACATATGTAGTATACATAAACATCTCCAAAGTTAGAATAAATACAATTCAATAACCTTTCCTTCACATAAATGCAGTACATCACCATGAATAACATGAATTGAAGTAACATCAAATGAGACAATCATCAAATGTGAAACATTCATTTTGATAACAAGGTAAAAGCACATTTTATTCATCTTCAGAATCCACATTATATCCATTTTTACCCTATGTAGTAATAGTAAATAGTAACTATACAATCAGGGGGTAATAGCCGACCACCACCTCTCCCCTGAAATTACCACATGTTGAAATATTTGGGGATTTTGTTAAGGACAAACTCGTAGTAGAGTTTTCCTCAAGAAATATTGGGGGACCTCATTATTGTTGCATGGTGTATGGTCAAAAACCATCCACCACCTCTTCCAAAAAATGTTCCTAATCCCTTGGTGGTTGCACTAATGGATATGAAACCTCTTGCTATTAAGGTCAAGATTTTGATTTGTATGTGGGTTAGTGAATAGTGAGCACAAATCATATTTTATAATTTTATAACTTTTTACTTGTTTGTATGATAATTTATCTGCATAAAAATCCCTACACTCCTGCCTCTTATCTACCCAACCACTTAATTGCTTGCTAATGGAATCTACATGTGTTAACATGGCTTGAAGTGAATTTGCAAGTGTGATTCTTTCCAAGGTTGAACTTACAGGATCGTTCAACCTCGCAAGTAACTCCTCAATTTGTTTTTTGTTGTTTTAAAGAAAAAAAATAAATTTTGTTGAGTTCTAGGAGGATGTTATTGCAACTCCTCAGACACTAAGTTACAAAAATTATTTATAATATTTTGAAAAATTTGCAGGTGCAAAAGAGAAGCCTAGATCTATTACCGGAGGATCCCAAAAGTTGATGAAGAACCCTGTACAAAGACCCATTAGCCATTGGGTGAATGAGTCCTTATAGGCATATCAAAGATAATATTTTTTAGTAGTATTGCAGTCCTTTGCATTTGCTAGACCCACTTGTAAAATTTTGTTTTCATGTGTTAGTTGTCAAGATCTTGTATTTTTAATATTAAAGGGTATATATGATCATTAAGCTAATCATTGTAAAATATTTAGAATCCATTCCCATCCCCCATTAGATGTAGGTCTGGGTCTGATTGGCTCACCATTGAGGCTAAACGTTAATAGTTTTCACCTTGTGTTCTACATTTCAATGAAATTTAAAAAAGGCCTCTTGTATCCTAGGTTCTTTGCATTTAGGACCTAGGATCACCTTTTTCTATGTTTCATCACACAACATTAGTACATTTATTCAAAAGTATTTTAGTATTTTATGTAGTAATATTGTTTTCTCTTATTTCAAATATTAAGAATATATCATTGAAGCTTTAGATGATCAAGAAAATACTTGACGAAGTTGATTTTCCTTCTCTATATATCTAAACCAAGCAAAAAAATAAATAAAAGGAAAATTATGTATTGCAATTTTATAACTATTAGATGTGTTTATTCATTTAATACAAAACTACTCAATTCATATTTCTAACCACTTTTCTATACTTAATCAAATAGATATAAGATACAATTTGTGGAACTCATCCATCAATGCTTAGTGTTATTCCTGCTCAATAATTTATGTAAATATATAATATGGGGATTATTTACTCTTAAGAAAAGAAAAAATATTTTATTTTAGGAGATTAAAGATAGCTCTTGGAAAAAAAAAATTTATACAATAGGGGTGTCCCTGTGACCTAGCCCAATAGCCCAACAACTCATATCTTGGGTACCTAGGGTGAGCTAGGGTGAGACTAGTCCCACCTCTTTAACCCGAGACCAGAGTTGAACCCGAGACCAATGGGGAGAAAACCCACTACCCAAGCCAACTGTGCTACTTGTGTGGGCTATAATAGCTCTTGGAAATATTAAATATATTAAGTTTCAGATAATTTTTTTGAAAAATTCTAGTAGGAATGTAAAATAGTAATAAATATTTTAGTTAGGTTTTACCTCTTAAGAAAAAATGAAATTTATTTTTCATTAATTTTTTGCTTTATGCAAATTCTATTTGGGAAAAATCAAAGAGAGAAAAAGAGACATATTGTTTGAATTGAAATATTTCTTGATAGATTCAAGGGCTTGGATTTTCATGATTAATTATGTGTCCTCCTTGTGGATTTGAGAGCATATCTTCTTTTCTTTTTATCATATATTCACTCATTTTTTTGGTTATTTTGTTTTAAAATGAATATAAATAAAATATTTAAAAATATCGATGCAATAATTAGTCATGTTTACTTGGTGGAAGATATTTTTTCCTTATTTCAATTTGTAGATTAGAATTTTCTTTTATTTTACTATGTATATTTAGTTCATTAATTATTTTACAATTATAATACAAAAAAATCTTCATCAATATTTTTTTTGTTAATGCCTTAATATAAAAATTGAGGTATTACAATACCTATAATATTTTCACTTCTTTCTCTTTTAATGGCTACATTAATAACAACAAACACATTCCATGTCGTTTTATAACATTTTTTTAAAAATGTCCTATATAGAGGTAACACATACAATTCATAGTTCATATGGAGAAATAATCTAGTTAAAAGTTAAAGTTATTACCTTTCTTGTTCATGTAAAAAATTAAACTACACTTTTTTTCAATCAATTCATTGATTCCCTCCTTATTTTTGTTTATAAATTAAACATGCATAACAACAAAAAGTTGAATCTTCCTCAATTCTCCAATTTTTAAATATTCATGTAACAATCATGTTCAAATTAGAATATCTCCTTTCTATATTATTTATAATCTTTGGTTAAGGGGCCAATAAAACAAAATCCATCTTTGTTAATGATGCAAAATTAGTTTTAGAACACTCAATAATTATCAACTTCAAACAAATACTATCATAGAGTAAAATTATTATTTTTTAAAGGAGATACAAAACATATAATAAACCAATAAGTTTTTCATTGTGTCTACAACTACTTGACTAGAGAGGTTCAAATACTTCAGTACTTGCAATAGCAAAGAATGGCTGACTAGGTGTGAGTTGGATCACAAAAGCTTAGAAAATAGCCTTGACACCACTACTTTCAACAATTATGTCCTCAACATTTTCTGTAAATATATTATAATGGTACATTGAATTTTAAACCCAAATGCAAGGAGGATCACCATCATAATCCTCTTGCATTAATAAAACATTACCAATACACATTACTTTCTACAATGGCCTTCTCTTTTGCTCCCTTCAAAAGCACGTGTACATTTCTATTGATTCCTTGATGTGCTTCACTCTTCCCTGACCCACAACAAGAAACACCTTCATATACATTTTCACATTTTTCTTTCTAGGATAAGGCCACTCATAATACGTCCAAAACACACTTAATTCAATGGAGTATAATGATTGTTTCCTAAATAGTGATTTTTTTAGTAGCTAATATTCACCGATTGGCTAATATTTGAAATTTGGCTAATAGTTCAAGTTGTAACATGACTTGAATCACCACATTTTTATAAATTTTTATTTTATTCTTATATTTAAATCATCAAATAATTTATTTTATTAAAATTTTTAACTCAAAAAATTTCCATAATATTCGATACATGATTAGATTAGATTCGCCTAAATTTTTATGTTATAATAGAAATATAAATTAATTTCTAATAGTATATCATAATTATTATTTTTTTAGGTCCATATTTCCAATATTAGTTGCCATCATCGATTTGAAATATAACATATAATGACCCTCATTATATTCTATGAGATAAAATGTACCTAGTATGTAATTCTCATGGGGACCAAAATTGCTTTTTAATTATTGATCTCCAAGATCATTACATCTTGGGTATATTTTCCCTCACATAATACAAAGAGGGTTGTTAGACTATATTTTAAATCAATTGCAGCAACTAAATATTATAGATTACCCCTTAAAACTATTGATCATTTCCATCCTTGGGCCCCTACTTTTCCATAAGAATTATTTTTTGTAAATGGAAGAATTCACCATCATACTTAATAAATTTTCTTATTATATTCCAATGTTTGCCAATATTTTCTACAAAATTTTAGTGATGTAAATTTTTTTCCAATAACATTAATATATTTTGAAAAAAGAAAAGATTCGCCAAAAGAAATTAATATTTTTTTTCTAAAAAAGTGAAATATTCACTAGGATTTTATATATTTTCTTGAGGGGAGGTTTTTCTTAAATTTATCACTATTCCTAAAGATATATAAATATTGATTAAGGAAGGAAAAGAGCACCAATGTTTTTTTTTTCTTACTCAAATAGAACATAGAGAACTTTAATTCATAGGGAAATGGTGGTATCGTTTCACCTCTACCAAGTCTTAGGCTTCAAATAGGTTGATATCTCATTGCTCAAGTTTAGTAGATTTTTCAACAAAGTCAACCTAGCTACCATTGCTTCTTTTTCTAAAATTTGAAACATTAGAGCCTTTCCTTCTTTTCCCAACATCAATCCCCTATATAATGAAATTCCTCTATCCTTAATGCTTTGATAGATGTTGATTTATGCAATGATGGATGTCCATATTATCTTCTCCTTCAACAAACGTATATCAAATCACTTTTAATATTATCTATTTTCCATGCCCCATTAATTTGACCCCCTCATCCCCTTGTCCACTCCATCAACCATTTTTTTTTAAATTTGAGACATCTCTTGAATTTTTTTATTTTAAATTAATCATTTTTCTATCCTACAATGAATGCTACGACAACATCTTAATGAACATATATGAATATATACATAATCTACCACATATCCTTACCAATAATTATATTTAATTAAATTAAAATTATCTAAATATATATTATATGATGGGTACCAGTTCAATTTAAAATTAATTAAATGTATTTAAATAAAAAAAATATTTGATGAAAAATAATAATAAATAGAACGTATCAATCGTACCAAGCTAAAAATGTAGTTTGAAATTTTATATTATATTATTAAGTAATGATGTATATATTTACTTTAAGAATTTATCATTGTTTTTATATCCAATAGATATTTGATTTTCCTTATACAAAGTATTTGATATATATTAGTTGACAAGGATTTATTTATTACATTGTTAAACAAATATGATATCCAATACACAAAAGTGTTCATAAGTACATTTGTTTTATAATCAATTATTTTATAGAATAAATATTATGATCTAAAATTAAATTAAAAAACACTTCTATTAAAGAATAAATAAAAAATACTATTAATTTCCAATTGATATATGTGAGAAAAACTTTCAAAACATCGACACTAGCAATCATATGCAAAGGCATGCGACAATTAGCCGATAGGGGCCCACCTTGGTGGGGAACGTTTGTGGTGAGGAGGGTTGAGGCTTTTTATTTGCATGGAAAGGTGACCATGATTGACATGGATGAGTTTGATTGTATGAATTAAATAATCGCGAAGAACATTTTGTGTAGATTTGAGTTTAGATTATTAGAGAATTTGGAATTAAAATTTTAAATTTGTTTAAAAGTGGGAACTTAAAAATTAAATTAAATAATAAAATTAAAATAATTGTTTCTTGAAGCAAGAATATTTAAATTTTATATTTAATGGCAACAAATGCACATGTATATTATCATGTTTTTGTGTCTATACTTTTTCAAAAATATTCAGTACTTTTTATAATTAGTATATTTATATAGTTTTGGAAATCAAAGTTTTAGTATGCATGTGTTTTTTGAGGAGAGATGGAAATTTGGTATAGGCATATGCACTTGTAATTCTATTGCTATGTAGAGAAGGTGTGACACCGATTTGTATGTAACAATTAGGAAAGGGGTCCACCGCAAATCAATAATGAGTGGGGAGCAAGGAAGGAAGTTGATAATATTTGCAAGTATTAGAGAAAGTCTGAAAAAAGAAAGCATATTAATATTTGAATATGGAATAAGAGGAGTTGAATGATGATAATATTTTTTGAATTTGAAGCAATTAATCATGAATATTTTTAATTACGATAATTCTTTTTAAATGATTATAATTAATTACATTTGGTAAATTAAATACAATTTAAATTTTTAAATAATTAGTTTTTCTGGTAATAATAAGTTTTCTCAAAAAATGAAAATATGATATAATTTTATGTGTATTTTAGTGTAATAGTTGGTAGGCACAGATAGACATGTATATTTAACATTTTTCTGTAGGTTAATCAATGAATTGATTAATTATTATTTAATTTTCGTAAGATAAGGCAATGCATTTGAAGATTAAGAACGATTTGCATAAAGGAGGAAATTTATGTTTGATATGCTTTTCTAAGTTAATCAATAAATTGATTAATTATTATTTAATTATCTTTAAATAATGTAGTCTACGAAAAATTAAGAACTATTTGCATAGTGGGAGAAATTTATCTTTGGATTTATACATGAATATATCTTAGTTTGAAATTGATTATCAAAATAATCTTAGGGGAATGATTTTTCAATAAAATTTTCCAATAGAATTTAAATTGTACACCACTAATGAGTTGTAAAACTTCAGATACTATTGGGAAAATATATGCATTTATAGACTCTACACATCCTATATTTTCTAAGCATAGGTGAATGAAACACATATAAGTTATAATAGAATATTTTAATGAAAATAAACTTCTATTTCTCAAAACAAATTTTAAATGAATACAAATAAATACCTTTTTTTATGGGTACGTAATACTTATGATTGGAACCAGTTAACTGTTATACTACAGTATGTCCTAACTTCATTAAGATCTAACTAAATAGAGTACCAATCTATAGATTCTAATTCAAACCTATAATGCATCATTTATAATCATCATTCATTATTATTTTATTCGAATGACAAGGCAGGCCTTGTTTTGAAGCAATATGGAAAACACAATAGTAAATCTATACAAGAATTTGTGCATATACATATATGTATGTAAAGAAAAAAAGTATGATGTGAAATAGGAAGCCAGAGCACGTGATGATTTTAACAATGGTTTGCTGCTTAACAAGCACCGCACTCGCTATTTGCATGATGCATCTCAATCAATATAAAAACCTGGAAGTTGTTATCAACAGGAACAATAAGGACCAAATGAAAAGCTTGAAGAATAAATAATATGCTATGAAACCAACACCACAATGGCTCTCTCGATAGTGCAACTTAATAAATATACTTTCTCAGACATTTCGCAATGCATCAGTGTTAGACCCCTTCAGCCTGGTATCAAAAGCAACAATAAATAGAGAACCAAAGACATGAACAATAAATTAATCAAATAATGATTTATTTCACTTCCAAAAAGATGTACTAAACCCATTGGAATAAAAAAGGAAGCATTAAAAGTAACTAAGTATATGTGCAAAACGATCAAAGATAATGGAAAAGTAAAAATAATTAATGGTATTTACGGTTGGTTAAATGAATCTATTTACTGACATGCTAGCATTA
The DNA here is from genome assembly GCA_007258455.2 of Sequoia sempervirens. Taxonomy (NCBI): domain Eukaryota; kingdom Viridiplantae; phylum Streptophyta; class Pinopsida; order Cupressales; family Cupressaceae; genus Sequoia; species Sequoia sempervirens. Next base: position 267,755 of record VDFB02054938.1, read on the forward strand.
TATAGTTGGGAGAGGTAAATTTTCTTTTGTGGGGCACCTGTGTTGAAGCGAATGTATATGTAGCATTGAATTGGAAAAATTTCCATGTGGAAAATCCAATGTTTACACACCATAACACTTTTGGCCTATAGGGTATGCAGTCTGAAATGTTATAAAACCCATGGAAAATTCCATAACTTATAATTTCATGACAAATGCCATGAATTTTAAAGACATGGAAAATGCCACATATTTTATAACATTTTGCTGCACACCTTGCAGGGCAAGATCGCTGCTTTTGGTTGTTCATATCCACCAGTTAAAATGAAATATGTGCTATGACAATGTCTATCTAATGAAGAGCATACCTGATGATTATAATTATGCAGATTTCCACCTACAAAAGGAAGATGGTCATTAGCAAAAAATAGTTTCATATTTTTAAATCACATAGCATATCATTGAGTACACTTAATTTCCTACATGGAAAGTTATATTCTTGGCATAATCACATTTCATTGCAAAAAAAGGTAAGAGAAATAGTTAACAATATTTATAGTTGGTTAACAAAATCTATTTATTCACAATAGGAAAGTTTTGTACTTACATGTCATGTTGGTGGTGTTCAATAAGGGTGAGCAACACTGGATCAACTTGTTGCAGCAGTAAAGAATATGAAGTAGACAATTTACAATACAGTAATTTCGTTGTATGCCTATTGATTATATGTAACATTATAAAGCAAAAGATATAGACATAGAATAAAACAGGTTAGCATTGTCAGTTGTAAATAAAAAAGAGATAAAATAGGAGATTTTGAATGCATGGGATAGTCA
>VDFB02054940.1:0-51394 GCA_007258455.2 Sequoia sempervirens
GATGTAGATCTTAAATAAGCTAAACATAATTGTAATAAGCAATTTAAAGCAATGTAATTAGCTAAATCAAGTTACATTCCCAATGAAATTCTTGTAAAGTTAAACTAGGAAGCCATTCAAACTTGAAATAAAGCTCAAATTTCACAAAGAATCCTAATTAAACTCAACAAACCTCATCCCATTGGGGGATTGGTGTTGCATTGGATGTGGAATTCAACTCTTTCCCAATCCCATTTTTTTGAAATAAGCTTGGATGATGTTGAAGCAAATGCTCTCGAATGGATGTGATAAAATCCGATTGTCCTCAAAGATAGTGAAAGCAATTGGAGTATGCAAATGTGTGTGAGTTTCAACAACATGAATTTTCTATCAAAAGATGGATCCATATTCAATAGATGCAAAGTCTATTTATAGAATAGGAAAAAAGAAACCGATGGTCAAGATTGAAAGAATCAATCAATGGTTAGGATGGAAAGAAGATGGAGGCATGGATCATGGATTCCCATCAAAGGATCGAGAATGCAAGTTGATATTTAATCAACAACTCACAATAATGCAAAGAAGCACACTTTAAAAGCTTGCTCAAGAAGTTTGCTAAAAGTTTGTTATAGAGGAGAATATTCCCTTTTTTGAATGAGTGAAAAGGGAGAATATTCTCATGCAAGTGGATGAGGAAAATTAGTATTTAGCAAATTAACGCAAAGTTTTAATGTGCAAAGGGGAGGGATATCCATAGGAATATTCCTTTTTGGAGGAATTTAAGATTTAACATTAAATAATTAATTTATTTAATGAAAGGGGTGGGATTAGGATATTTAATTAAATAACTAGGATAACTAGGATTTATTTAATTAAATAAGAAGATATAAGAAGGCTAATTAAATAATTTTCATTATTCGATTAGATTGGATGAAATGTGAATATGATGGAGAGTGAATTAATCTAATTAGGTTAATTAGATTAAACATATGAACATGAGGCCCTTTGATTAATTAACTAGGTTAATTTAATTAAGCGAAAAGAGGATGAATTTCAGGACGAAGTGGTGTTAGTATATCAGATTCGAGTGTGTATACTATTCAAGACAATTTTAAGTGTCTACAGGTACAACTTGAGTAATCTTTTATAAATAAAGCAAAATATATATATTTACACATATAGTGAACATCCATTAAACCAAACACATCCAAATGAATATCCTCTAAAATATTTTTAGATCTAGTATACCCCATAGGAAAATCAACTCTATTATGTTTTCTAAATACATGATGATTATAAAAATCAAACTCAATAGAAAAACCTAAGAAACCATCAACCATATTTTTATTTATCATGGTCTAAAGTCCCTTTTCACCAATGTGGCACAATTTTGATGCCTCAAAATACATGATTTTTTAGTTACATTGGTAGAAGCACAATAATTCTAGATGCCTCTAGCTTAATAGAGTCCCACAATAAGAGCCTTTAACAAGTACTGAATTTATTCTTGCCAACCTATAATCATTCTTGTCAAAATTTACATGTGCTCTAACATCATTCATCTTAGTACAAATTTAATTCCTTGCAAGTATTGGAATGTGTAACACATTAGTGAGAGTTTTCACTCTCATGTCATTGAAAACCAAATTCATAATTCCTTGACCAATAATCTTTAGAGTTTTTTATCATCATGAAACATCTCCCTGTCATCACATGCTTTATAATTATAAAACTACTCTTCATTAGGAGTCATGTGGTATGAGAAATTTGAACCAATCAACCACAACTCATCACTAGCAAAAATAGTTAAAGTATCAACATCATCATTAGAGGAATTTTTGTGTAGGAATCATTAAAGGTATTCTTATTGTTTCTATATTCCTTCTTCACATGGTCTCACTTCCTATAGTTATAGCACTTCACTCTACTCTTCTTGATAGTTTTGGTCCACCCTTTTTATTTGTTTTTATACTTAGATTTATTCTATTCCCCTTTTGAAGCACATTCATCCTTACACCTTGGTTGAACATGTTGTGCATCATTTGAACCATCATCCGTGGAAACTCTCATTTATTTTATAAGAAAGGTAGCAACAAGGGTATCAATCTTGGGCTCTATTATAGCACCACTCATAGCAAAAATTAAAATTTTCCATTATTTATACAGATAACAAAACAATAAAATACACTTTTTCTCCTCACCTATCTTAACATCTACACTTCCCACTAGACTCATAATCAAATTAAATAATTAAGATGCTCAACAATAGAGTATACTTCATTGATTTTGAAGGAATAAGATCTTCTCTTAAGATAGAATTTATTAATGAAACAATTTGTTTGATAAAAATCATCTATTTTATGGAAGAAAATATATGTGGTATCCTCCTTTGAGATACTTAATAGAACATAATTTGCAAGACACAACCATATGGTCTGTTGTGCTTTTCTCTTTAAATTTTTTGTATCTTAATTAGACATATCTACAAGATTTTTTTCTTTTGCAATAGCTCTCCAATAATCCCTCTCCTTTAAGATATCTTCCATTTTGAGTTTCCATGACTCATACCCACAACCATTAAATTTATCAATATTTAAATTAGATGTGTTCATGCATTTAACCAAACATGGATCTATAAAATCAATAAACCAAAATATTCCACTATAATCATAAAATGTTAGAATATTTTCATTGATGTAAAAGATGTATAGACAAGATTGTTAGAAATATTATAGTTTCCATTGATGTTAAGATGTAATGTCACACAATTGTCATTGATGTGAAAGGTGAGAAGGTTTTTTTTTGGCAAGGTGAGAAAATTATTGTCATTAAAATCAAAAGAGAATTAATGTCATGATGATAGATGGTATGTAAGAAATAGGTGTTGCTATTAATGACATGGTGAGTACATTGGATGGGATGAAATCATTTCAAGATAACATAAAGTTGATGATATCCAAGCTTCATAATTTATATGGTTGTTGAATAATGCATAGTTCAAGGAAGCATTCACAAGATTGTTATCATGAATATGTAAAGAATGTTCAAAGAATGCATCCTTGGTGAAGTTTTTTCTATCTTGAGTGAATTCACCTCTTTCCATATAATATGAAGATATAAAATCAAATTGAGAAGAGTGGATAAAAGGTGAAGTTTGTGAGTGGAGCAATTCAAAAAAATATATCAATAATGAAATGAATCATATATAACTGATGAAGTAAATCGAATTCAATAAAGGATTGAATAAAATATCAACGTATATAAGATATATTATGAAGTGCTTCTTACAAGATAAAGAAATTAATTAATTAAATAAATATTATTTTTAACCAAAATTCACAAGGGTAGGGTGAAAGGTTGTGTCTCATGATGGGACAAGATATATAAGAGAAGTCATTCCATGAGATGATGAGTGTGGGGAAGTTTTAGCTTTCAAGAGTGCGTGGAGAATAAAAAAGGGATGAAGGTTTTATCATTCAAATAAGTGTATGGAATTAGAATATGTAGCATGAAGTAAATAAGAGGAATATAGAAGATAAAAGTGAATGAATATTATTGATTGAAGATTTGGTTAAGAATAGTCAAGAGACATGTTGAAGAGCTATAACCATTGAAGAATAAGAAAATAATAGAAGATCATTCAAGGGTGGTCATTAAGGAGAAATAAAAAGGAAAATTTTTTTATTGAAAGACAAAAATTAGTCTTAACAAAAAGACATCCTTTTAAAGTTTTATGTCTTTTTAAAGAGATGCAACTCTTCATTGAGATGGAAAGATATAAATAGATGTGTGTGGAATAAAAAGGAAGATATATTAGTCAAAAGAGAAGTGTGTGAAGGATAAAAATATATTATTGTGGATATGTGTGAAAAGGCAACAATTATTATTTAAGAGGAGTCATGACTATTTGAAGGGTCATTATCTTTGAAAGGATGTATCTCTTCATAGAAATATGAAGATATAAAAGGGAATACAAAATGTGTGAGGAGAGTGGAATAAATGTAATATCATATAAGAAAATTTGTGAAGAAGGGAAGTGTGTGAGACACAAAATATATCATTTAAGAACAAGAAGATTTAAGAAGAATATATGCATATTTATGTATGAAGATTTAAGAAAGAGAATATATGTAGATTTGTGTATGAATATAATATATGTAGATTTATGTGTGAATATTTTTCGAAGAATATAAAAGGAGATAATTTAAGGCTATTTGTAAAGAATATTTATTCTCAAGAAGACAAGACTCTATTGAAAAGGTTGGTATCTCATATCAAAGAGATCAGTGTCCCTTCTTGAGTTGGCGCTCAATTGTGGGGATTCATGTCTCTAATGGGTTGGTGCCTAAAAAATCTAAAAGTGGGGATTGGTGTCTCTAGTGGGTTGGTGCTCACAAATTGTATGGGAGGGATTGGTGTCTCTTGTAGGTTTGTTCCTACAAAGATTGTAAGATATTTTAATATCAAGCAATATTTTGTCACGGTTTTCTCTCTTAAGGGTTTCTACATAAATCATGTGTTCTTCTCATGTTGCATAATTTTTAGATCTTATGTGAATGATATTGTGCAATTGATATTATTGGGGTTGTTAGTTTGAAAAATAAAAGATTATATTATACCGATTCACCCCCTTCTCTTAGTATAATCGTGTGCTCATCATAAAAAACCTACAACAGTCCAAGAAAGATATCCATCTTTAGAATCAATCCATGGTTTTGATGTTAAATATTAATACTAAGGTAAATACATACAATGAAAGCATCCATAAATAGTGGATAAATTAGATTAACCAATTAAGGAAACATGTGATTAACTATCAATTAACATGGATAAATATGTCTACAAATATATTAACAAACCGTAAGTATACTAAATATATGTGGAGAAACCCTTTTGAGAAAAAAATCCAAAACCAAAGAGACACCAAGCTTATATTAATCAATAATAAATATATTACATCAATATAATCAACCCAAACTCTTTTATTTAATAACATTTAGATAACATAATAGTACTTCATCTACAACATACTATAAAATATCTATTCAATCATACAAATTATAGAGGAATAAGAAATAGGAAATTATAAATGGTTTCCCAAAATAAAAAAGAAAATTGCAAAAAAAACTATTTCCACATAACCCCAAGAGATAAAAATATGTGAAACAAGTATTCAAAATCCACGAACCAAAATAATAGAAAAACATACTGTCAAGATGACACAAAATCTACCCTAATAAAAGCCTCAAAATGGAAAACCAAGCCTCCAAAAGCACTCATACACTCAATGTACTATCTCATGAATAAATATTATAATACACTTGCAAAGTCTCCATGTAAGACTTTTGAAATATCAAGATCCCTAAATTGAACTCCATGTGAACAAGAAAGCGAGAATTGTGTAGCATCCATGCTTCCTCTCTTCACATGTGCAACCTTCAAAGATGAACAATCAACCTCATCCAAAAAGCCAACCACAACAACTACTCATGCGTTTTATTTTATAGAAACAAGCTTGTACAAAAGTACTGAGTGGTATTACGTAAACCACGTTCCTCTAAATTATGAGCTTAAAAAACCATGGCCCCTTCATTTATGTTTTGGTACTAAGTTTTACATTTTTGGTACTATTTTTTTTAATACTAAATATTTATCCCAATTTTATAAATAATACACAAAATAGCCCTAAGAATGTCTAACCCATGTTGTATCCACATCTCTAATATGCACCACAATTAAATATTTATTTTATATTATTAGCATTATTAATTTATGTTAGACAAGGTGTATAATACACCTTTCCCAATTAAAATACTCGGTCATAAAAATTATGGTCAATAAGAAAAAAAATGTATCTCGTGTACAATAATGATAACACTCTAAATATAGATAATCCAATACACATATTTGAGCAATAACTATTAATGGGAACATATTCCCAACTTTAATGCTCCACCATGAAGTCACTAACTAATATGGACCCCACCTCTCATAACATCAACTCCTCCTAATGTCTAGTGCGGACCCCACCTCTTCTCACAATATAACTCCCTAGCATCACATGTGTGAGATCTATTTTGTTCATGAAAAATATTGTGCAACTATTTCTAATTTTTACATCACTTGTTAATGTCATTACAATAATTTTAAGAGAATCCAAGAGCATAATAAAAATATAATCTCACTAACCTACATGGGGATCCAAGTGCCACATTCCAAGAATTTTTAAAATACAGACATTAGACACAAGTTTGTAATGTAAATATCTCACCTAATCTTATCATTGGGTTGTTGATAAGTGTGAGGATTTGGTTGCACAAATAATCATTTTGAAGGTATGTGCTGATTTTGATAAGGATATTATGCAAGTTTGAGTTATATTTTCACATGCCATCAAATAGTAAGTTTGGGTGGGGGCAAATCTTTCCTTAGATAAAGATAACCCCACACACATATAGGAAAACTTGAAGTAGGAGGATTTGAGTGACATCAAGGGAAACAAAATTGAATCATAGGTGTATACTTAGATAGGATATCATGAAAAGTTTATCGAAAATTTGATTGGACTTTCTTAGCTTTTATATGTTAAGATAGAACAAATGGTTAAGTCTTTGCAAGAGATTGGTATCAAGTTTCTTGAGTTGAATTAACATTTTTTTTGTAGTGGATGCAACTATTTTGGATCCTTGTTTTATAAATTATCAAGCATATTGACAATAAATTTTGAAGACTTAATGTTGTAACATGGAGCAATGTGTATGTAATGCATAATACATGTAAAAAGCATGGAAAATATCCTAATTGAGCATAATTAGACATATTTACGTTGCAATAAGTGCATGAAACATACATGTGATTATATTTTACATGGTAAGGAGTGAATGCATGAATCATGTATGAACATTATGTAGACAATTAAAATTGTCTTGAATTGTATTACATACTTGAATCTTATATACTAATGTCGTTTTGTCCCGAAATTCATCCTCTTTTTTCCTGTTTGATTAAAAAATCCTAATTATTTATTTAAACACATCATTTTCATCTATTTATCTAATTAATCTAATTAGGTTAATTCCTACTCTCTCACACTAACATTTCATCTAGTTTACTTGAATAATGCAAATTATTTAATTTAAACCCCTTCCTTTATCTCCTCTCATTTAATTAAATGATCTAAATCATTTAATTAAATGTCACTACCCCTTTTCATTAAATAAGTCAATTATTTAATGGATATCCTATTATTCCCCATCTTGCACAATTGAAATTTATTTTTAATTACTAAATGGATAATTTCCTCCACCCATCCACTTGCATAGGGAATATTCCAAAGGGATATTCTCCTATTTGGCTCCAAAAATGGAATATTCTTTTCAAAAAAACTTTGTAACAAACTTTCAAAGTTGTTCCAAAGTGTTTTTGTTTGAATCATTCTCATCGATTGATTCTTTCCTTGATCCATGTGATCTTTGATTCTCATTCATTGATGAGAATCCTTGATCATGTTTCACCCTTACTTCAATATCGACCATTGATTGATCAAATCAATTTGAGCCCTTGATTCTTCATTGGCTCTCCTATAAATACTTCACCATTTGGAGAGAAATGGATCCATCTTTTGATAAAAAAGTTATGCTGTTGAAATTCATACTCACTTGCATCCATATTTAGCATTTTTTAGCATTTTAGATTAATCTTCATCCATATTAGCTTAAGCATCCATTAATGGCTTCTATTTTAGCTTAGTTGGCATCCATTTTAGTATAAGTTTTCATCCATGGCTTGCATATTTGAATTTTTTTTCCATTTATCATAGCTTGCATCCCCATCAATAGTTAGGATAAGGGACTCTTGATCAATATGCTCAGACGAATTGGACTCTTGATCGAAATAAGGAGAAAATGGGGTGGAATCAAGATCAATATGCTCAAATGGTGGCTTAGACTTGTGGTCAATAGGTTCAAATGATGGTGTGGAATTATGTCTAGTAGGCTCAAATGACGATTTAGGTCTGTTGTCCTCACGAGGCCAAAAGAATCTAACCCATTCTTCTCTTTTCTTTGGGACTTTAGGGGTGTCATTAGAAAGATCCCGTGATTGACCAATCTTAAACATTTTTTTGAATCTTTCCTTAAAGGAGGGCTCTCTAGGTTCGGGGAACGTTTCATTAAGGTCATAATCGCTCAAGGATTTTTTTGGAACCAAATTCCCACTCATGGGAGTTAGAATCGGTGAGGGAATCTTTGATTGTCTCAACATGCTCAGAAACATTCATGCTCTCACTTGAAAGTACATGGGTACCTTGATCGTCAGTTTTGATTGCTTAAACCCTAGCCCTAGATATTTTGGTCTTCGAGAAGGCATTATAGGTTCTCTCCTTCCAATTTTATTTACCCCAAGGCCATTGGTTCCATCATAGCCTTGTACCTTCATTATTTCATATCCTTTTCCATATATCTGTACTGGTAATGGGGACAGGTCTTCTAGGTCCTTGTAGATCCAATCTGATATGTCTTCAATGTCCTCATTGTTCATGTCTCCCCATTTTGTGAAGGTCATTGTTGGAGGAATGTTAAAAGTTTCTTTGGGCTCTAGTTTGAAGCAAGGTTGACCATACGCTTTTGGTGACTTGGGTATTTTTGTGATGCAGTAGGCTGTGTTCAACTTGTATTCTTTGACCCTTGGTCCTGGATCTTGACATTAGGGTTATTACTTGGTTTGATGGTGGAAGATGGTATGGTGGAGGTCAAGAGAGTGGATGTGGATGGTTTGGCGAGTGTGGATGGATCAATGTATTTGGAAGCGGTGGATGTTGAGGCTTCTTGAATGATTGGCATTTGGTGTTCATAAATACCTCTCAAATTGGTGCAGTATTGGAAAGGGTCAAGATCTCCTGCTATGGTGATTTTAGTGCCATCAAAAGGGAACTTCAAGCATTGGTGCTAAGTGGATGGTACTACCTTCAAGGCATGGATCCAAGGTCGACCAAGCAATATGTTGTAAGGTAGTTCCAAATCTAGGACCTAACATGTATCTGCAATGACCATCCCCACATGAATGGGAAGTGTGATAATGCCCTTTGAAGATCGTTCCTCATCTTCATATGCCTTTATAACAATACTTTTGGTTGCATCCACACAAACATCAGAGAAGCCTAAGGCTTTAAATAGTTTTAGAGAGCATATATTCAATCCTGCTCTGCCATCTACCAAGACCCGTCTAACCTTATGTTTATGGATGAAAAACTCAATATGGAGGGCATCATTGTGAGATGATTTGGGTGAGGAATAGTTTAGGTTTGAAAATGTGATGTGATGGTGGGTAGTCAAATATCTGACCATGGCCTCAAAGTGATTGACATCAATGCCATTTGGTATAGAAGACTGCTACAAGACTTTGTCAAGTATGGGATTGTGTGTAGGTGAGATGTGGAGTAGCTCGAGTATGGAGATTTGGGCGGGCATTTTGTCCAGTTGTTCACTGAGATTAAATTGGCCTTTGGGTTGGGTCTGTTTAGCAGAGGGACCGACTATTGTGATCTTGGGCTGTCTAGGAGGAGGTTGAGCTATTGTGACTTTACCCCGATGGGTGGTAATATTACACTCTGACGTCTTCTTAATGGTGATGGTATTGATGTGTTCATCAACCACTTGGAGGTGATTAATGATGGGTCCACTGGAATAGTCAAAGGCGGTGTGAGCATAACTAGCTCGATTATTATTATTCTTTGGCCTTGACGTAGACGGGTTACTTGAACCATGTTCATGCAGTGGGTTTTTATGAATTGTATGGTCTGTGTTTGAATAAAATTGTTGACCATCTACTTCAATGTCACGACTTTCGATAAGATCTTGTATGAGATTTCTTAATTGTTGATAGGAAGAAGTTTTATGTCCTTTTATCCGATGATAATCTCAAAATGCATGATCATCCCACCACGATGGCTTGAATTGCCTAGGGTCATAGGGTTTAGGGTCTAGCAATGTGATGACATTGTTTTGAAGGAGCTTCTTGAGGACAACCTCAATTGGTTCACCCAAGGGAGTGTATGTGCGTCTCTTTGGAAATTGTCTGGTTTGACGAGGTTTCCCTTGGTTTGGTTTGACGAGATTGTTTTGGATGGCATGTGCGATGGGTGTTGGTGTGGTTAATGGTGTATTTTGGGATGAAATTCCTCTGAGGGTGATTGTACGACCAGTTACGTTTACTGCTTTTACGTCAACAACTCCATCATTAGTGATATGTTTATTTTTGACCCAGTAGTTGTTTTTGTCATTGGGAGCATTTGGGTTTGTGTTTTTGTTTCCATATTTGAGATCTCCTTTGGAAATTAGGGATTTTTTGAGTTGAAATCCTTTTTCGATAAGGTCAGTGAAAGTATTGCAGCAATGGACCTGTTAACCGTATCTTAGTGGTCCAAGAAGATTTTGCACAAACATGGCGACCTTTTCTTTTTCTAGTATCTCCATAGGGAATCGACTTGCTAAAGTTCTTCGTCTTTGGAAAAATGGAATAAATGTCTCACCTGTTTCTTCTTGAGTAGTTCTACATAATGAGGCAATGCCAATGTCTGTGTCAATTTCAATGTCTGTGTTAATGTTATAAGCATAATTGTCGACAAACTTGTTCGATAATTCATCCCACAATTTTATTCCTTTAGGTAATTGTGCAAACCATTCAAGTGTGTGACCCGCGAGACTCCTAGGAAAGTGTCTCATTAGATAAGTATGTTCATAGGCAATGCCCACATAGTTGGTTGTGAATTCTCTTATGTGTTCAATGGGATTAGTTTTTCCTTTGTATTTAGAAAAGTTTGGCACCACATATCCTGGTGGGAATGGTGGCATATACAAGTTCATGTCAAATGGATACAAACATAGGTCATATGATGTGTGGGCCTTTTTTTTGGACATTTGTAGGTTTTCCACTTGTTTCTGCAAAGCTGCAAGTTGAGCTGTGATCGCATCCACTATGGGGTTGTTTGTGGCATCACACATGCTAGTGATAGGTATCCCACAAGTTCCCACTTGTTGTGAGGGGATGTTCTGATTTGGGAAATATTGTTTTTGAGACATGTGTGGCACATTTGGATTTGGTTGATAGTGGGTGTTTTGCATGGGAATGTGTATGGATGCGAGATGTATATGTAGGGATCTGCGTGCCAAAGGTGTTTGTTTGTATTTGTGGAATTTGCTGACCTGAAATGTTTTGATGCCCAAATGTACTCATGTGTTGTGGTATTTGATTGCCTTGTCTGAATTGATAAATGTGGCCATGTGGAATGTTTGTATTTTTCCTTTGGGGAATATGGGTGTTGGTATTGATATGTGATGAAGTGTGAACATTTGGTTGGGGTCCTTGAAGAGTGAACCGTCTCTTGTTCCTTCCAAAGGGGTGTAATGAATTTATTCCCATGGCATTACTTGAGGATCCAATCAAAGAATTTAATGATGTGGTTCCCATGGCGATAGATGAATATCCAAATATGAAGTTTGAGGTGTTGGTCCCCATTGTGCTAGTTGAAGTCCCAAAGGTAGCTCCCATAGTTTGTGATGGAATTATGGATATTTGTTGTGGAATTGAATGTGATGTGGTATTGGCTAGGGTTGATGTTCCCCCAGTGGATGTTGTGTTGACCACATTTGAAGTGTTTTGAGTGGTGGTGGTGGTGCCAATGGGAATAGTGTTAATGGTGTTCATGGTGCTTTGCATGGTGGTACCAATAGGGGTGTTGTTTGCATTCTATTGTGGTGTGGATAGGGGTTGACTTGTTTGATTGGTATGGTTGGGAGATGGTGCTCTAAAAGTGTTAATGTCAAACCCTCGTGGTAACCTAGCCCCTTGGTCTAGAAGCATGGCTAGGTATCTGTCTGAGTCTTGGAGGATTATTTCTTCCACAAAGGAAGCCATGTTAGGATTTTGTGCAGCTACTTCTAGGTCTTCCACAAATACTTGTCCATTTTCGTCTCTTCATATGAAAGGTTCAAATGGGTTATGTGAGGAAGATTGCATGTTCATGTCACTAAAGGGGTTGACGAAAGGTGCCCCCATGTTCATGTTTGAGTTCATGTCATATGAAAAGTTATAAGGATGATTTCCTTGTCCAAAAGGGTCCATTTGTCTCCTTTTTCTTTGTAGTCTTGTTTCAACCATATAAGTCTTGCTCAAATGTTGGAGGATGGAGGATGATCAAACCTATGTATGCAAATGATATGGCACTATGTTTTTGGATTTTTATAAGGAATGGAATAATGACAATGCAACTATGTTTTTGGTGTTTTTTGAAATAGGGGATGCAATGATGATATTGTCTAAAGAGGATGCCAAGTGCAATGAGGGTAATGAGGACTAAAACGAGGATGTCAAATGCAATGGGGATAATGAGGACTAAAATGAGGATGTGGAAGACTAGAGTGTTCTAATGTAAATACAAGGAGCTCGAAAGTGCACTCAATATTAGTAGAATTTTTGAAAGGTTTCCTAAGCACTCAAGGTGTGGAAAATGCCTCAATTTCAATTCCCAAGGGACTATTTGTAGGACTAAAGGAAATGATAAGATGACAATGTGAGATTCCAAACTAGACTTATGAGTTGGAATTATCTCACAAAAGGACAAAGACTAAAAATGGGATGATTTTGACCAAGTCCAAAGACAATCTAATTTTGAAGGAAAAGGTTTGACCAAGAATGAAAATTTTACTTATTCTAAAGTCTGTAAAATGAGGACCTATGAGGTTACTTATGCTAAAAAATGATGGTGGATTCTAAGGTGTAACTAAAAAGTGCAATGGCAAACTAAATGCAAACTAAAAATGCAAGGAGGATTTGAGCAATTTTTTTTTTCTAGTTTTGAATAGAGACTGAGGAAAAAAGGTGTCTGAAAACCGTTTGGAAATGTTTGATCTCAGGTTTTGACAGTGACAAAGATTTTTCAAATTGACAGGAAATTGCGTCGTTTCAAGTGACAAATGCGTTTTAGGTTGTCAAATGCATCATAGTTTTAGAAAATGCGTTGTTTTAGGTCACAAATGTGGTTCAAAAAATCAATTGTGGTGTGCTGGAAAGAAAATGTGGTTCAGATCAGTCAGATGTGTTGCACAGGATAGCAAATGCAGCTTAACAAAATGATTGTGTTTTAGAAAGTCACGAATGCGATTCAAAATGGCGAATGCGTTGCACAGGATAGCAAATGCAGCTTAACAGAGTGATTGAATGTGGTTCAAAATGGCGAATGCATTGCACATGACAAGAAATGTGTTGTAGTGTGAATGAAAGTCTAGTTTCTTTGCAATTTTGGCAAATTTTTAGGATTGTTTCAGTTTGAAAGTGTGTGTTTCCAGGTCTGTGAATGATGTTTAGTTGGTTTTTGTTTCAAAAAACACTTGGAAAACATAATATTTTGTCCTTGAATGTTGAAAAACATGCACAATGAAGACAAGCACAATCCTAGGTTAGGAAAGGACTATATCCACTGGGTTCCACGTGGGTTTCCCTAGTTGCACTTATTCTTAGCGGGTGACTTAGAAGCTTGGCCACATTGGCTCCCCTCCACGACACTTACTTCTTGGGTCAACCAAGCTTCAAGCCCTCATAAATATCCCATGACAAGCTCTTCACCTCTACTAAGAACTACGAGAATGTGGATGCCTTGGCAATGACCGTTGCTGCACTAGTGAATAGAAAGGGTTTTTGGTTGCTACACAAAGGTTTTTTAGTTTGGGATCCCATTCTAGTGGCTACACATGAGGTAAGATTATCTTCGATAAGGAGGAATTCCAGCCTACAGAGGTTATGCTCCATAGGATTTTTGGGAATTCACTTGTTTGTGTGAGACATCCGCACTCGTAATCCTAAGCTTTCCATTAGGATTCACATTTGTATACCGGTCAGGAGTAGCTCGGCTAAAGAGCTTCATTGCTGGTTTGAGTCACCTTGGGGTGAGTACTTTTTCCCACCAAGGAAGACCCAATTCCTAGAGTCAATAACAATTTCTCTTGCACCTAGGATCGCACAAGTGCGCAAGGGGAGAGAATACTTCTATTATTGAATCAGGGTTACACAAAAGTGAAAACACGAATGTTCATTTTAATGCCCAAATCAAAATGTGTGGGTGGTTATACAAAATGTTGAAAGGTGTTTCTAATTCTCAAGATTTCCAAATGGCGTGAGAGAAAAGAATACACACCTAGAAATAAAATGAAAACCACAAGACAATGCAAGCACTTGTAAATTTTAAACTTGCTTATGATGTCAACTCAAACAATCAAGTTATTTTTAGGCCCACTAATCATTCTATGTGAAAAAGGAAATTAGGATAAAGCAAACTAAAGCAAGAGCCCTGCAAAACACGATTAGTAGTTTTGACTTTTCATCTTTGACAAGAAAAGGTTTAGTGTTTGAATTTTCAAATCTGATCATGTGACCCTGATAAAAAAGAATTCAATGATGAGCCATGAAACTGAATTAAACTAAAATAAAATAAAATAAATTAAAATAAAATGGTAGTGATCTAATTAGCAAAAGGTAAAATTTAATCTAAACCTAACTAGGTTAATCCAAAATTAATCTAAATTAAGCTAAAATTGATCTAGATATTAAACTAATGCAATGAATCTAGATGAAAGTGAATCATTAAAATTAATTTAAGCAATCATGACTTTAAACTAAAAAGAAATTTATTTAAGCTAAATTAATCAAATCGAAATGAAAGTAAAAAATCTAAAATGAAACCAAATTTAATCTTAATCTAAAACTAAACCCAATTAGAAAAATCTAAATCTAACTTAATCCAAAAATTAATCTAATCTAAAAATCTACTAAAAAAGTTCAAAAAATCTCAAATTTAATCTAATTAAAAAAAAAATCTATCAAAATTTAAGATAAAATTTTCAGAATTATTGTAAGTAGCAATAATAAACTAAATCCCAATCAACAATGGAGCACAATGAAAACAAGAATCATAAGACTATTGAAACAACATCACCTGATCTTCAAGCTTCCATTAAATGACATCCATTGGCCTTCTCCATCTTGCTACAAATGGTATGATTGCCCTCATAATTGAAGTGCAACTATAACCTATGCCAAAGACAAACAAAATATTGAAGTAATGTGGTTGGTCAAGTACTCAAGTTCACAAGCATGCTGAAAATAGCTGTGTGTGTGTCTAAAATGGCTTGAGAGAGAGCCTTTTAAAGAATTCCAAATTGAGAATGGATGGTTAGGAATAAAATTTGGTGAAGCCCTAAGATCAAATGTCAGGAATCAATGTGATAAGGAGCATTAGGGTTAGGGAAACATTAGGTCAAAGTTAGAGCAAGCTTTGAAATGAAGGGTTGAGATTTAACCAATTAAATCAATGGTGGAAAATAAATAAGATAGAATAAGAGGTAGTTGGAAAATCAAATAATAATAGAAATTATTTGATTTATGGAGGAAGGTTGACTTATGAATTAAATAATGGTTTAATTCATAAATGGGAATGGGACAAAAGGAAATAAATAATTATTTTAATTATTTATTTGGTGGGATGGAAAGTGGGTTAAATAACTAAATTTATTTAATTGAAGGATAAATGGTCATGTTATTAAATAATTAATGGTAATTATTTAATTGTAGGTGAGGGAGAAGTGTGGTTGTCATAGAAAAATGTGATATGTGGGTCTAGGCAATTTTTACATGTCTACAATACTCACTTATATCCATATTTAGCATTTTTTAGCATTTTAGATTAATCTTCATCCATATTAGCTTAAGCATCCATTAATGGCTTTTATTTTAGCTTAGTTGGCATCCATGGCTTGCATATTTGATTTTTTTTTTCCATTTAGCATAGCTTGCATCCATCTCCATCAAGCATTTTAGCATTTAGCACTCATGTTCATCGTGTTAAACTAGTTTTATACCATGTTTTGTTCATATTTCATTAGCTTCATCGGTTTTCATCAATAAAATCAATTGGAATAGCTCGTATTATCCAAGGGATTGGAAAAGTGTCGCCATTCCACATCAATGCGACACCACTCCCCCAATGGGATAAAGTTTGAAGTCTTAGAATAGGTTTCCATTATGTTTCTGTGTTCTTCATGATTATTTTAATGGGTTCTTAGTCTTTAAAATTTCTAATATCTCATTGGGATCATTTCCTAGGGGATTAAATAGGTTTCAAATTCATTTGGAACTATCATATTTAGTTCATACTATGATTGTTCACATTTTGGCAGTAGGAGGGCAATGCTAATCAAATCTAATGAATTTCTCTTTAGATTCGTGTGTTCTTAATTTTGTAGATACAACAATGTTTTTAAAGGCTCCAATGATGGATTTGATACGCATCTCTATACAATGACACACTTTGACTTAAATATAGTGACACATATTTTAAATTCATCAATGCCTATTGAATATAGTGATGCTAACGTGTTTTCAATTAACATCATGATTTTCATTATAGCGACAAAATTGATGTCCCTATTTTATTGCAGAGCAACACACACAATTTTCACCAGAGTGATGCACTTCTGATATAGCGATGCTTTTGATAGCTCCAACGATGCAATTGATTCCAATAATGCTTTTTATTGGTAAAGAAAACAAAGAGCTAATTTTCATATGTGCTTTAAATTTTTTAACTCCATATGATCTCTAACATTCTACTGACATTTGGTTTTTGTTTTTGAGGCTAACTGGTTTTGCAAATTTGAAATAAAACTTGAAGTGAAGGAGCATACTATCATTTGACCATACACTGCAAAAGTGTTTTTACACTTATGGCACAATTATAACTCATCATATGCTGCTTTACTTTATGTTTTAGGACCACTAAATTTCCATTGGGTTTAAAATTTACTTTTAAAGTTGGTTAAAATTGGACCCATACATCCTCATTTTGTAATATCGGTTAAAATTGAACAAAAAAAAACATACTTCCATTGGTGCTTAAAATGAAATCATTTTTATTTATGGGATTAAAATGAATGAGTGCTTGCTTTTCTTGTGTATACTTGTAGTGCGTATCCACTCCCCTTGCGCTTCGTGTGATCTTGGGTGAAGAGAAACACTCAAGTGTACTTTCTTTGCTTGTGTACACTTGTAGTACATGTCCACTTCCCTTGCACTTCGTGTGATCTTGGATGAAGAGAAATACTCAAGTGTACTTTCATGCTTTGAGTCACCCTTAAGAGAGGACTTGCTATGAGATACATCTCGCAATGGAGAAATCATAGTCAAGTTCTTGCAAGCACGTTTACCGGCAAGCTATATTAAAGGATGTGAAATCATGAGAAATTAGCAACAATCTGGGCTTACAACTTATATACCTAATCCCACGCCTTAAGTGGAACGGGAAGGGTTAGTGAGCCTTAAGTGGTTAATAAAATGCATGTCGGTTCACTGTTCATGGTTTTTTGTCATTAAGAACTATTATTTAGCAGTGGCCAACCAAGTACATTTTTGAAGCATATTTTAAAGTAGTGCATTGAAATAGCACCGTTCCAAGAAGTTACTTACCATGTTCGGTTTTTGGTTGAGGAAATAAAGCAAATAGGGAAGGGACTCTTTTGCTTGGTGTGTTAAGATGGTACATTTCCTTGACATAGCCTATTTTTCCATTCCATCTTCATGAATTAATAATCTCTTAGGGAATGATGGTAAGAATACCAAGAAATACGTAGCCACTTGAGCTAGGATTGTTATTGCTTGTGAGTTAGTTTGACACATTGTTTGGTTCCAAAACAACTTAACACACATCAAAAAGTTTATAAAATTTCAAACCCTTTGGATCAAGTATGGATACCTTTTGAAAAGTCCTAATATTGTTGCTTGTCCCTAAGGATTTTATCCTTAGTGGCTCCTAAATATTTGGGCTTATATCTAAATCCACACTTTCCAAAGTTAACATAGGGAACTATGACCTTAGCTTCATGATTTTCACATAATGGACTTTGTGAAATGAAGGTTTCTTTGACATAAAAATTTTTAGTTTGAAATTTAAGCAAGACATTGTATGTGGTAAAAATAACTTCATTAATCCAAGATTAAATCAAATGAACACCCCACATTGATGTATGTTCACACATTGACTCCCCAAAACAAGCAAAGTGAGACAAGGAAAGTATTGCAAAACATTGAGTCCAAAATATATTGTCAAAATCATTGAGTTCTATTATAAAAAAATCATTGTGTCCAAGTTCTATTTTACCAAAATAATTGAGTTCTTATGGTTTTATCACTTTAGAGGTATAGCATGTTTCTCACTACCTTAGTATTGAAAAATTAAGGTCCCTTTTAGGTTAACATTTTGGGTCAAAACATTTCATCCATTTCACCCATCTTCACACATTTTACATCAACACTTCACCAAACAAACTTTAGAAACTTTTGGAAACATCAACACTTTGGACTTAGACATTTATCAAACCAATCCCCTAACTTAACTACTTTGTGTGTGAAATGGATCCTTTTCCATACACTTGGTTGAGTTAGTTATCACATTTTTGGACTAGTTTATCTTAAAGGTCACAAGTCTACCTTAAATATTTACAAGTTCATTTGACACCTTTATCCATGACATCAAAACATCACAATATTTAAGGTCTAAAAATGTTTTCCAAAGTTTGGAAAGTTCATCCCCCATATAATTCACCCTTTTCATTATACACTTACATCATTGGTCCAAAACAACTTAGAGGGTCCCTTTTACCAAAATTTGAGTCAACTAGAGAGTTTCAACATTATAAATCTCAACACACCTCTCCCATAGTTGACCCAAAATTTATGGTTAGAACAAGATTGCAACACAAGAGAATCATGGAACAAACCAAAAAAAAATCTACCACAAGTGATCCAAACCCACAAGAATTTGATCCAAGGAGCCATTCTACTGCCTCACAACAACCATTAGGACCGTGTGAGGTAGAATATGTCACAAACAACCCACTTGAGCTCACTAAGGAAGAACTCATTGAGTATAAACAAGATCATCAATCCTTAGAAAATGTGGCTCCAACTTTTCTTGCACAAAACTTGACACAAGGGTTAACCCAATCTACGAATCAACCAACTTCATCCCTTGTGCCAAGTCAAATATTAACTCCTAGTATTGCAACTAGGATTGCCACAGATCTTGGTCACACTCTCCCTTTAAGAGGCAACACAATTTTGGGCACCCAACACACCAATCTTCCCCAAGACACAACTTGGAACCCAACATTTGGTGCCCCACCTCATTCTTCCACCACCATTCTAGAGCATCCCCTCCATCCATACAAACCACTTACATTCCATAAGACCACGACTTCCTCAAAATTTCAATCATAACCATCTTCATCCATCATCACCAATACCCAAAGTGTACCCAATGTTAGACAAGGTAATGTGAACCAAGTGCCTCAAATAGGACAAAAAGGGCAAGATAACACCCTCACGCAAGGGAAACCCTTAACAAGTGGTTCCAACAACCCCATTCACACATTGAAATAATTGGTTAACCAAACTACCCAAGTCAATCCACCATCCACATCAGCCCCATCTATCATAAATCCAAATCAAAGAAATAAATTGATCACAAACCCCATCAACCAAGGTAATGTTTTGGTCCCACATCAAACACAACAAGGGAACCCTCAACACATCGGTCAAAGGAACCATTCTAATCAATTGATCCAAGGTTAGAATGCACCATTGACATCACAATACCAAATGGTGCCATCATCATCTTTATCATTGGTCCCCCAAATTATGAAAAAACAAATGGGGTCCCAAACCTACATTCCACCCTCCCAGTCGACAATCTTACAAGGAATGATAGCACAAAAAAACCCACAATTCACTCACACCACGATCTACCAAAAACCATCTCACGTATCCAAACAACAAAACACTTCCATGTTTCAAGTGCAAGAAGCTCACGCTGTAGCTTTGCAACAAGCACAACAAGCTTATCATCAAGTGTTGCAACAAAAAAAGCTCAAGCTCAAGCCCTATAAGCACAACAAGCTCAAGCTCAATCTTTGCAACAACAATAAGCTTATCAACAAGCCTTGCAACAACAAAAATCTCAACAACAAGCCTTAGTCGCAAAACAACAATAACAAGCTCAACAAAAAGCCTTAGCTGCACAAAAACAACAACAAGCTCAACAACAAGCCTTAGTTGCACAACAAAAAAATCAAGATCAACAACAAGCCTTAGTCGTACAACAACAACAACAACAACAAGAAGCATTGCTAGCACAACAATACGCCCAACAACAACAAGTGTTTGCACAACAACAACAACAACAACAACAATAAGGTTTATACTATAATACCCAACAAAACATCATCAATCTAAATACGTTAGGAGCATATACACCTCTACCACCATCACCTTCGTAGTGTCAAACTCCACCCTACACACCATACAACACCTCATCATATCAAAATCCCACTTACAACTCATCTACCATCCCACAATACACATATGCTCCTCCACCAAATCTGTAAGATGATGTATCATCACAGCTCAAGGTGCTCACATAATAGATCCAAAACATTCAAATGAGAAAAAAGAAGAAGCCGCATACACAACAAAACTTGTGCCCCTACCCATTCGATAGGAATGTCGCAATGGTACCTTTCCCACCTAGTTTTGAGGTCCCTAAGTTTGATAAATATAAAGGGAGGGGAAATCCTGTGGGTCACATCAAAGAATTCCATGTCATGTGTATGGAGGTTTCCTACAATGTTTCCTACTTAATGTGCCTCTTTCCAAGAAGTTTGGTAGGCCCAACAATCGATTGGTTTTCATAGTTGCCTCTAGGGATTAAGAACTTTCAAGAAATCATCGATAGATTCATAGGCCACTTCTCCTTCAATATTGACATGGATGTCAGCTTAGAAGAGTTTTACACTCTCAAAAAAAATAAAGGAGAATCCTTTGCTAATTTCCTACAAAGGTGGAGGCTAAGATCTAGTAAGAGAAAGTGGCCCATTCCCGATGAGCAACAGGTAGGGATTATCATAGAAAATGTTGATCCAAAGCTGTCCTTCCACTTAAAGATGCAATGTATCACTACCTATGATGAGCTTGTCCCTAGGGAACTCAACATCTAGAGAGCCCTAATCTCATAGGGAAACACACAAGCATATAAAGATAACCGCCCATCTACCAATTCAAATGACAAGCCCCACGTATGGGCTAAGAACAAGAATGTGACAAATGATGGCATTGTGGATGCTAAAGTGGTCATAAGTGCTCCTAGGAAAAATAAAAATCAACCAACCAATGTGCAACCAACTGTACAACAAACTACACCACCACCATAGAATAACCAAATCAATAACACCAACACGCAACAAAGGGGACCCCCCAATAGGAATAACTACCCTAAATGCAAATACACACCATTGGGGGAACCTATTGAATTTGTCATGCAGGAATTGGTACAGCCCAACTTGATTGTGCTCCCAAATTTTAAGAACTATCAAGAACCTCAAGACAAACCGCCTTGGTATAATGAAAATTATCTTTGTGAATTTCACAAGATTAAAGGACATAAAATGTCAAACTACATGAAACTAAAGAATGTTATCCAAGATATTATCGAGAATGGAGACATAACTATTGATGTACCAGTAGGTAACCAAGACCTCAAGATATACAAGAATCCAATGCCATATCACAACAAAGGGAACGACAATGGAAAAGGGAAGAATTACAATAATGTGGGACATATCTATTACAATATGGTCACCTCTTGTCATGATATTAATTATTGTCCAAGGACCTAGTGTGGAGTGTGGAGTCACCACACAATGTGGAAAGGTTACAATCCAAGGAGCTTCATCTCAACCTAGGGCCTAACCTACATTACCAATGTCAAACCCTAGTAACTATAGTATCCTCGATTAGCTAAAGAATAATCCCACATAGATCTCTATTCTAGAACTATTGAAGCTATCCCTTGCACATAGGGATATACTAGAAAAAGGCTTTATCAACTTCCTCCATCACTAAGAATATTGATATATAGTAGTTTCAAGCTATGGTAGGGAATATCACTACCCCTCATCTTCTCATCTTCTTAGAACAAGATCTCCCAACACAACCATCTCACAATTGCGCTTTACACCTTGAGGTAATTGTTCATAAGAATAAGGTTAAAAGAGTCTTAGTAGATGGAGGTTCTGGTCTAAACATTTGCACCCTTCAGTTGGTCAAGAACTTGGGTTATTCAGAGGATGTTATTGAAAATACAAGGAGTACAACCATAAGGACATATGGCAATAAAGAGCGAGTGTCGCAAGGCATCATCAAGCTACCTATCCAAGTGAGACCTGTCATTGCTGAGACCACATTCCAAGTGCTAAATATTGATCTTCCCTATAACATCCTACTTGGTCGACCATGGATTCATCCCATGCAAGCTGTAACTTTCACCTATCACCAATGTGTCAAGTTTCCTTTTGAGGATAAAGAAGTTACTATCCATGGAGATCCCGAGCCTTTCTACTATTGTAAGAACCTTGAGGATAAGTTCTAAAAGATCCCCCAAATACCTAAGAATGATGAAGGGCCTACATCCTCCTCCTCATATGTTGACCCATCTTCCCTTGCATCTACCTCAGAATCTAAAACACCCATTGTGCATAATATACCCAATATCAAGGAAATTATCAAGGATAATGATTGTGGAGATTATAATCTAAATAAGGAATTTTTTTTGTCGGGTGAGTTACCTCTTTCTCCCAAATCTCATGGAAAACCCACACATATCAAAAAAGTGAATGAAACATTGAAGCTTACATCTACTACCTTCACCAAGTGGGGGGGCTTGAACAAAGAAGATGTCAATGAGGAAGATGTATCTGAATTGCTCTATTAGGACAACCTACCCATGCCCATTCTTCCCATGGAAGATGATAATAAATGATTATAGCTAATGATGTGATGGGGATACAACAAGAATGAAAAGCTAGGACAAAATGATAATGGTTTGCTAGAACCTATCATTCCTGAGAGACACCCAAAGAATCTTGGATTAGGAGGTACTACTAGAAAGGTGACCCTTCTTGGAAAGGGTACTTCTAATAAATGGGTTGAGGCTTCCTCTTGGTTACCAACATCACGTGATACTTCCCTAGATGACTTCCCCCTCAACATTGCTGACTTATTCAAGGATAACTCTCTCTTTATGATATCTACAACATCTTGTAGTGTAGAAAAAATGTCATCCTTTACATTTTAACACTTAATTTTGGAATAATTAACATTAAAATGAACCTAATGTTTCCTTGATCTAGTGTTGTAATGTGTTTTATGCATTCACATTAGGTTTAGGGCCCTTTTAAGCTAAATAGACCTAATTTTTCCTTAATTTAGTGTTGTAAAGTGTATTTATTTACACCTTAAGTTTTGGTCCCTCTTACATTTATGACCTTCATATCATCATTAAAAGGCCCCTAAGACCCTTTATTATGCATCCCGAGGCTTATTTCAATCAAGATTTTGACATAATCAACAAATTCACTTAATATCCTAACTCCCTGACATTTCCTCAACCTAAAAAGCCTTGGTGGGACCCATACGCCACCTTGGGTGTATGAGTCCCACCCAGATGGGACCTATACGCCAAAAGTGGTGTATGAGTCCCATTTGGCCCCTTTTTAGGGTTTTGAGCGATAAATCAAGGTTTTGGATTCAAATTTCATGAATGTCGGCATTTGGGATCTAATAAATGGTAAGTTAGATGGAATGCCTATATAAAAAAGGTTTCAAATCATTATTTCACCTTTGAAGCATTCATGATATCAACTTAAGCAATCAAGAGTACCTTAACAAGAGTTCATAAGAGCATTTCCAAAGCATTCAAGGGTAGATTTCTTCATCATTTGTCGTATCATTCCAAGATCCATCATCTTGTCAAAGGCATAATGCATCAAGCATGTTGATGAGCTAGTGTTGTGATGTAGCATTCAAGATCCAAGATCAAGATCTACATTCTACATGACCACTTCATGTTAGATTTCCAATTTACATTTCAAGACATCATTCAAGGTATCATTGTTCATGCTTCATGTTTCATTGTTTCATCATAAGGTTTATTTACTTAAACGGGTTTGACCTAGGAAAACCCCTATTCCCTAAAAATCAACAAGTTTTTCTTCTCTTTGATGTGTGAGTGTAGATCTATGTGTTGAGACTTGGAGGATCTTTGAAGACTAAGTTACAAGATTGAAGAAAGTTGCTAGAGTTGTCTCCTTACTTGCAAGATCACAGAAAGTCACTTATAGGTTGCAAATTAGGGTTTCTGACTCAGATATTTGTTAGGGAGGAAGCTATAGGAGATCACTAGAGAATACCAAAATTTCAGACAAACCCTAATACTAGGACTAAATCAACACTTTTGTGTATGAGTCCCAATACTTCCTTTTTCCAGATTTCAGGAGATCCAGATTAGTTATTGATAGATTCTAGTTTTGACACAAAAACCCTAGTCTAGGACTAAATCACCCAGGCTGGTGTATGATTCCCAGTGAGCATCAAACAGTATAATTTTAGGTTTTTGGAGCTTTTTTTGACCTCATCTCTCTTCCAGGTGCACCTTTGTTCATTCTTATTTTGTTAATCTGCATTCCAGTTTCATATTCTATGTTATATAGTTAGGTTTTTCATGTTACATTAATTTCTTGTCTTTCCAAGCCCTAGCTCGATGGTGAAACCCTCTTTAGTATTTTATCACACCCTAGGACACCCTATTTCAATTAGCTTTCCCTCATTCCATCCTTGGATTGAGATCTCTAGGGTTTCCTTGAATGAAACTTGAAGGAAATTGGTCTAGGTACCTAAACCCTAGTTTGTGTTCCACCTCCCAAAAGGTGGAATACCTATTTTATTCATTTAATTTTGGTGAACCTAGCACTTAGAACACCTTGTTTTCTGATTTGGAGTGCATCATAGTCCTAGATCTAGATTGCATTAACTTTGCATTGGGTCTTGCATTAGTTAATTTGCATCTAGGGTTTCTAAATCTTGCATTAGTGAAAGTGCATATAGGTTTCATTTTTTCCTCTTGTATCATTAAATTTCACTTAAAATCTATAATTGCATATTTTCTAGAAATCATTCGAACTAGAAATCATTAAATTCACTCAAAATTTTCTAAAATTTATGCAAAAATCCTAGTCTAGGACTCATATGCCCCTCTGGGTGATTTAGTCCCAGTACAAGTGGTTTTTCCTGATTTCTAGGTATTTTGTGGTGACTATTTATTATCATTTCAACCCCTCAAAAACCTTGACTGGGACTCATATGCCCCTCTGGGTGAATTAGTCCCAGATCGGCCCTAAATCTTCCTTTTACAACATTAAAAACATCATTTTTGTGTTTCTATTTACCGTCGTTAGCTATCTGTTTCAGTTTTCCGAGTTTCTGTTTCATTAATTTCATTAAATCTAGCTTAATTTGCTTCATTTAGTGCATTGTCAAATTTCAAAATAGCATTTACAATATTTCATTTTCAGATTGTTTCATAGTGTAATCAACAAATTACCTTGTTTAGAATCTGAAAATTGCATTTACACATTTCATTCTAAGTCATTTCGTTGCATTTTAAGTCTCTTTCCATTTTGAATTTGTATAGATTACTTATCACAAATGTTTGCATTTGTCTTTTCCAATTTTGCAAAGAAAAAGTTCATCAATAAGCATGTTAGTCAATCGTTCAAAACATTTCCTAGTTTTGAGAGTCTCTTAGTGCAAGAAAGTGAAATTGTTGATGCTTGCCTTAAATCGACACCCCCTCCTATCTCTCCTATTTGTGGGAATGATGTGATAGATGAAGTTGCAAGTATAGAAAATCATGATAATCATAATTAATTTTCTCCTGATACCTCTCCTACTAGTGATGAAGGTATCTTGGTGAAAGAAGATGAAATCATTGAGAATCATGAAGGTCTTGTTTGTCCTTCTCCTCATCCCCTTGGGAAGATATTATATCACAAGCGAATGAGATCATAGACACATTTCTAAACATCACCTTACATAATTCCCATTCACCTCTTGCTTATGAAAACGTTCTAGTGAAAGAGGATGCAGTTATAAGGAATCGTGACAATCATATTGTAAGTGAAGATGATAGGTTGGTGTTAGATGATAAAGTCTTTAAGATATATGCCAACCCTCTTTATGTTTCTTCCCCTACCTATCCTATTTTGGAAGAAGTTATGGGACAAAGGAATGACATTATGGACAATCTTGACAATCACATTTGTTCTTCCCCTAGTATCTCTCCTATTTGTGAAGAAGATAATTTGATATTAGAAAATCCAATCAATGAAAGTCATGAGAATCTTAGTTGCCTCTCTTCCCATAGGGAAAACCTTATTGAACAAGACAGTACAACCATTTATCATTCCCATACTTACAATGAAGTTATTTTATAAGAACCAACCTTTGAATGTCATGAACATCTAGTTTGTAGTTCTCCTGAAAACTCTCCTTTTATGGGGGATATCATGGTGGAAGAAAATGAGAGCATTGACACATATCTTTTAAACAATAGTGATGTGACTTCCTTAGATGATGGTGAAAAGATGACACTATACTCCCCTTAATTAGAAAGACATCAAACTGAAACCATTGAGGTCATGAATGCACAAGTTTCCATTAGTGCCTCCTTAATTAATGGACCTCCTACATACCCTGTGGGACATCCTAAAAATCCTATAATTCTTTACCCACCCTCACAACAACTAAAAACCCAAAACAAACCTGAACTTATCCTTTACCCACCTAAGAATAATGTTTCACAGTAGCCGAGTTATAATACCATTGCTCATACATATAACACTAGAAACAATCCGCAACCAAGAAAAACACCTTCAACATCCCTCCCATTACCTCAACCTATCTTACCAGGTCCTCCTTGTTTTCCTTCACAAAGTAGAAAGGGATATGATCTTGTTGAACAACTGAAGAAAACTCCTGCTAAGATATCCTTATGGGACCTTATTCAAGCCTCCCCTCATTATCACAACATGACTCAAAGTGCTTTAAAACAAGTTCCCATCCCTTCTAATGTGCATCCAAATGACATAGCAACCATGATTCAAGGAATAAATGTTGACATTGTTTTCCACCAAAGTAAGCTCGCTCCTTTGGAAGTGCAAAAATAATATGAATCTTTCATGATAATAGCTGACTACAATGGGTGGGGAATAAAATGAACCCTTGTTGACAATGGCTCCACCCTTAATGTGTATAGTGTGACCCTTTTGGATAGACTTGGTGTGGATAAATCATGAATTCAACTTGCCTCTTTATCTCTTCAAGGGTTTGACAATGTAGGGAAACAATCACTTGGAGTGATTACATTTCCTATTACATTGGAAAGGCCACATTATAAACCCCTATTCATGTTATGCCTCATGATATTTCATACAACCTCCTTTTAGGAAGGCCATGGATTCATGAGATGCAAGCAGTGCCTTCAAAAATTCATCATAAAATGAATTATGTCTACAACAAAAAAGTGTATACAATTGATGCTAACCTTCAACCAAACAATTTTTTGAACATTAAAAAAGGTAAGGAGAATCCTTTGAAGACATTGACACCAACTACACAAGTGAAACCTATGCAAGAGAAAGAAAAATAAAAACATATTGAGGAAGTCACGAAGTTATTCAAAGATGATTGGGGTTCCTTGGATTTCACATCTAGCTTTGATGGGCAACCGAAAATCATAATAAAGAAGCATGAAAAATAAAAAAATTAATGTCAACACAAAATTTGGAAGACCCTTCGAAATCATCCACCTCAAACACTTTAGAACAAAAGAAAATAAATTACACAACAAACTTTGATGAACTTAATTATGAGAAACCACTGAATCCGAAAGAAATGAAAAAGCTTTATGGAAAAGGTTATGAATTTATGAAAGAACTTGGTTATAGTGGAAAAGGATGTGGTGCTAGAGAACAAGGCATCTGTGTCCCTATATGGCCTCACATGTAGGAGAAGTCTAGCGGTCTTGGTTATTGTCCCTTGAAAGAAACAAATCCTTCACTTACTATCAACACTATTACAAAAGATTCTTCTAAGCCAACTTTCATGCTAGTGCACCTTGAATTGATGGACACTAGTGGTCTTGATTATTATCCTTTGAAAGAAACAGAAGAATCAAATAAATATTCACTTAACATCAATGTCATCACACAAAACACTAACGATTGGAGCTCGTTAGATTTTACACCTTCCTTTAAAGGAGAGTACAAAATCTCGCAATTTAAAGAATCTTGTGTAAGTATTACCCTTGTACTAAGCAATAATATATTTGTTGCAAAACAAAGGAACACCTTCTACTATTGATCAAGAGAGTATCTTGTCGAGACTCCTCTAAGATTGTTTGATATCCCTCCCTCCAAGAACACAAAATATATTTTACTAAAAGAGTTCATTTTGTGCATACAAACTTCATGATCATTCTACTAATGAATGTAAGGCTTTGAGTAATAAAATACAACATCTTAAGGAGTGTGGTGTTCTTCCTTATGAGGGAGCACCTAATTCCTCTAATTGATATCGTAGACATCTAAACTTAATCACTTCCATATGATTAAATTTATTGCCTTTCTGTTTACCATATTAATATTAATTTATTAAATTAATATTATACCTTTTGTCCCATACCGGTAAAGTATTTAATTTAATAATTAACACTTTGCCTTTCACCTTACTCCTCTCTAAATTAAATAAATACGCTAATTTATTTAATTTAGTCATTTTCCCCTTTTGATTTAAAATCAATTTAAAATTCCTCACTTTCTCTCTCCTTGTCACATCCTCCATAACCTTGCCCTAATCTGAATTAATTTAATTAATTCATGATTATGATGTGCATTCTCTTAATCAGAGATTAATGTCACATCCTCCTACATTTGCCACTTGCCTCTAATCTTCCATTAATTAGCCTAATCCAATGTTTGCACAACCTTAACCAAGGTCATTAGCCATTTTTAGCACCACTTTTTAGTCAATTCTTCCATTTTTCCTTTTTGGATATTGACCCCCTTTCCCATGAGAATTTTTAATTCTCATTTATTTATCCCATGTCTCTCTCCTCCCTATGTGAATTTTTAATTCACATTCCATTCTTCCAAGGCTTCTAGAACCTTGGACTTGTCACAATCTCCACATGTGACCAAGTCCCACCTTTTTGGAGCCCACCTTTTACCCTCTAGATCATCCTAGGAATGTGAATTTTTAATTCACATTATATCCCCAACCACCTTTCATTTTCCCATGTAGATTTTTGAGGAATTCCAAAATTCCTCAAATGTCTCTTTCACTCCCACTTGGGAACAAGAAATCCTTTTTGTGGAAATCTCCTCACTCCCCAAGGTGCATGTCCTTTTCCACCTCATGTACCTTCTTGACACCTCACATCCCCTTGTCCACTTCACCCTCCACATGTCAAGATGTGAGGGCTTGTGGGTTCTCAACCCACCATAGCCCTTCATCTTGGCCTTGTTGGAGCAATCTTGACCGTTGAATTCTCTAAAGAATTCAAATTCTCCTATAAATACCCCCTCCTCAAGGGCATTTACAACACTTTTTGATTTGAGCAACTACATGCTGCCAAATTGAATCCTCAATCCTATACCACCATCTAGCCATCTTTTTAATCATTTGCACCTCTAATCTTGCATTTAGTCATTCAAGCAATCATCTAAGGAGCACACAATCCATTCCAAGCAAGGGCCAATCAAAGAGATATCAACAACAAGGGAGGTAAAATTGTTTGTGTTTCATTTTATTTACATTCCTTTTCGTTGTATCACTCTTTTGGCTAATCTTGAGGTGTCCTTGGTATTTTGTTATTCACATTTCTAAGTTATTTTGCACATTTAGAGTAGGATAAATTCCAAGGTATACATATACTAATTTTCACTCTAGCATGTTTCTCATCAATCGCCTCGGCTTACCCTTGCCTTGCACTAAGTGGGGGCAAGGGGTTAGGTTAGCCTTGTCCTCGTATGGCACATGTTGTTGTCTCTTTTGGATTTTTTACCATACTCCATGTATATATAAGAGCAAGCTTGGGGTGTGGATTCCATGCCTTAAGTTGGCTCGTGTGTGACGTACTAAGTTTTGGGGGCTATCCCTTATCCATGATGGAGCTTCACTCAGAAACATATGACTTGGCATAGGGATTTTTGAATAACCTCTCATATCTTCTTTTACTTTAAAGCAATTGCTCAAAACAATGGTGTTAGAAACCACTTTAAAGTGGGGGCATACATTGACACTTATGTTTCACTGTGTTATTTTATTCCTTCTTGTAATGTGTCCTTTTCTTGGTGGTGTCATTGGGTTTGATTCCCTCCAAGAGCATGATGCTTCTTTGAATTGTCCTCTCTTGGAGACATTAGGCATGATGTTCCCTAAGAAGAGACCTTACATGAACTAAGAAAAATCCCTTTGAATATACCTTACACTACTTTTGCATTCACAATAACCATTATATGGCCACCTTGCATAACACACTTTTCTTGCCTATGGAGCCATCTTGTTTGTTCATGAGTTTCAAGCATACAAAGCTTTTCTTGTCCCATGAAGCTCAAAGTTCATTGTTTCGTGGCGCCTTATCAAAGTTATCAGGAGGTATAGCTTTAGTATGGTTGTATGTATGGGAGCCGAACTTAGGCATGAATTTCCCATAGCCACTTGCTTGTATGTGTGGGTGCATACCGGCCATGTGCGTATGTGTATCGCTAGGAGCTTACCTAGTGGATGGCCTGAGGTTCCACTAGCCCTTGTGAGCATGCATTTGGTTTTCATAGTGGACAATGTGTTCCACTTGTAAGCCACCCTTTTTGGATACTCACCCAACAGACAACCTGAAAGTTCTGTTGCCTTATAGTGAGCGTGCATTTTCAGAAAAATAGCTTATATATGATCCATAATGTGCGAGAAAAATGGTCAAAGCTTGATCCACCTTTTCTTTCTTTTTCTTTCATCTTTATGTCTTTGACATTACATGTTTGTGTATCTTGTTTTGCTACATATCATACATCTTGTGTGTGTCCTTTTGTGCTTATGTTGGTTTGACGTAGGATCTTGGATCCTGGGGGCTTGGCCACCTCCTTTTATCTTTGTCATCCTATACCATCCATATTGGTACATGTGGACCCCTCTTGAATGTCTACTTTAGTGTGAGTTTGAAGCAAGTTCCTCCTCTCACTAGAGTGGGGGATAAATATAGTGGAGAAAAATGTCGTCCTTTATATTTTCACACTTAATTTGGGAATGATTAACATTAAAATGAACCTAATGTTTCCTTGATCTAGTGTTGTAATATGTTTTATAAATTCACATTAGGTTTAGGGCCCTTTTAAGTTAAATAGACCTAATTTTGCCTTAATTTAGTGTTGTAAAGTGTATTTATTTACACCTTCACATTAAGTTTTGGGCCCTCTTGCATTTATGACCTTCATATCATCATTAATAGGCCCCTAAGACCCTTTATTATGCATCTTGAGGCTTATTTCAACCAATATCTTGACATAATCAACAAACACACTTAATATCCTAACTCCCCAACATTTCCTTAACCTAAAAATCATGGTGGGAACCATACGCCACCTTGGGCATATAAGTCCCACCTAGATGGTACCTATACACCACGAGTGGTGTATGAGTCCCATTTGACCCATTTTTAGGGTTTTGAGTGGGAAAAAAGGGTTTTGTATTAAAATTCATGAATGTCAGCATTTGGGATCTAATAAACTTTAAGTTAGATGGAATGCCTATATAAACAAGGTTTCAAACCATTATTTCACCTAAGAATTCATGATTTCACTTAAGCAATCAAGAGTACCTTCACAAGAGTTCATAAGTACATTTATAAATCATTCAAGGGCAGATTTCTTCATCATTTGTTGTAGCATTTCAAGATCCATCATCTTTTCAAAGGCATAATGCATCAAGCATGTTGTTGAGCTAGTGTTGTGATGTAGCATTCAAGATCCAAGTTAGACATTGTTTCATATCCAATCCAAGATCAAGATCTACATTCTACATGGCCACTTCATTTTAGATTTCTGACTTACATTTCAAGACATCATTCAAGGTATCATTGTTCATGTTTCATTATTGCATCATAAGGTTTAATTACCTAAATGAGGTTTGACCTAGGCAAACGCCTATTCCCTAAAAATCAACAAGTTTTTCTTCTCTTTGATGTGTGATTGCACATCTAGGTGTTTTGAGACTTGGAGGATCTTTGAAGACTAAGTTACAATATTGAAGAAAGTTTCCAAAGTTGTCTCCTTACTTGCAAGATCATGGAAAGTCACCTACAGGTTGCAAATAAGGGTTTCTGACTTGAATATTTGGTAGGAAGGAAGCTACAAGATATCACTAGAAAATACCAAAATTTTATCCAAAACCTAATATTGGGACTAAATCGCCACTTGTGGCATATGATTCCCAGTATTTCCTTTTTCTAGATTTCAGGAGATTGAGATTAGTTACTGATAGATTCCAGTTTTGACATAGAAACCCTAGTCTGGGACTAAATCACCCAGACTGGGATATGAGTTCTAGTGAGCATCAAATAGCAAATTTTTAGGGTTTTGGAGCTTTTTTTGACCTCATCTCTCTTCCAAGTGCACCTTTGTTCATTTTTAGTTTGTTATTCTGCATTTCATTTTCATATTTTATGTCATATAGTTAGGTTTGCATGTTACGTTAATTTCTTATGTTTCTAAGCCCTAGCTTGGTGGTGAACCCCTCTTTATATTTTATCACACCCTAAGACACCCTATTATAGATATATTTCCCTCATTCCATCCTTGGATTGAGATCTCTAGGGTTTCATTGAATGAAACTTGAAGGAAATTGGTCTAGGTCCCTAAACCCTAGTTTGTGTTCCACCTCCCAAAAGGTGGAATACCTATTTTCTTCATTTTACATCTTTCACCTAGAACATCCAAACCACTGAATTAAGCCTAGTATAGCCCCAACTCATCGACTGAGACTAAGGAGGACCACCAATTCTAGATATATTAAAAAATAATGAAGCAATCTCATAATTCATGGGACTCTGCAACAGCTTACCATGTGGGGACCACAAAGAAAGATTTGATATAGAGCTAGACACATAGGTTTACTATGGGGAGATGATTGAATCCCTCAGTCACAAAATTGACAACATGAAAATAACATGCATATCTTTAAGTGAACACTACACTGTGGAACTTTCATATCACAAAATAGTAAAAAGAAAGGATGCATTCAAAGGTGAAAACCTCTTTGAGGCACCCAAGGATGAGGGATTCAATCTCCCCCTTAGTGCAATGCATCCAAAAAAATTAGTAGTACTAGTAGATAAGGCTACCCTAGTGAATGTAGGAATAAAAGAGGCACCTATGATAACCTTCTATGCCAAATCATTGTTAGATGAAAAATGAAAAAAGTTAGTAGCATTCCTGAAAGAGAAAAGAGAAAAATTTGAATGGTCATACACAGATATGTCGGGGCTCAATCCTAAATTGGTCGTACATCACTTAGCTATCTATCTTGAAGCCAAACCAGTGAAATGAAAATTGAGAAAAATGCACCCTTAAATCGCATTACTGGTTAAACTAGAGTTATAGAAGATCCTTGATGTCGGATTTATCCCACCAGTTGACTATCCTGAGTGGGTTTCCAACCTAGTACTAGTCTTCAAACCCACTGGGGGCATCAAAATATGCACATATGTTAGGGACTTGAACAAAGCATGTATGAAAGACAATTTCCCTCTTCCCAACATTGACATCATTGTCGATTCAATAACATGACATGGAATGTTATCACTCGTGGATAGATTTTTAGGCTATAACCAAATCATGATCGCTAAGGAGGATCAACATAAAAATGCATTCACTTGTCGGTGGGGAACATATTGTTGGAACATAATGCCATTTGGGCTAAATGTTTTTGGAGAAACCTATCAAAGGGCGATGATCCTAATATTTCATGATATGATCCATAAAACAATTGAAGATTATGTGGATGATATTTTGGCCATATCAAAAACAAGAAATGAGCACATAGAAGTATTAGATCCCATCTTTGATAGGCTTGAAGAGTATAAGGTAAGACTGAATCTAAAAAAGTGTATTTGGGGTTACATCAGGTAAGCTTCTTGGCTACATAGTGTCTAAAAGAGGGATAAAGATAGATCCAACAAAGGTGAAGGAAATCTTAGACACGGAGCCACCAAAAACATTGAAATAGATGAGAGGGCTACAACAGAGGTTACAATTCATTAGAAGATTCATAGTGCAACTGTAAGACAAGATCCATCCTTTCTCGCATCTTCTCCATAAAGGTATAACATATAAGTCTAATGAAAAATATGATAAATTATTTCAGCAAATCAAGGACTACCTACTATGATCTCTAGTTCTCATGCCACCGATACCAAACATTCCATTTATCCTATACATCTCAGCAACATCAACAACACTAGGTGCTTTTCTAGCCCAACACGATGAAACAAGAAAGGAAAGTGCTATCTATTACATCAACAGGACCTTGTTAGGATAAGAAATGAATTACTCATCCATTGAGAAGGCATGCCTAGTAGTGCTCTTTGCTTCAAAAAAATTCAGGCAGTACATGCTTTCACACCAAGTCAAGCTTATTGCTAAGATCGACCCATTAAAATATCTATTATCTAAAGCAACTCTCACTGGGCGAATGGACAAATGGGTAATGATCTTGATAGAATTTGACATAGAGTATGTGGAGCACAAGGCTATCAAAGGACAAGTAATTATGGACCAAATAGTAGAAGTACCCATTTATGCAGAGAATCCTTTGATATCTAAGTTTCCTGATGAATCATTCTTTCTTCTCAATGTAGTAGATCAATGGAAAATGTACTTTGATGGATCAGGGGTGGGAATTCTCTTTATCACCCCTCAAGGCGAATGTATTCCAAAGTCATACCGACTATCCTTTCTGTGTACTAACAATATTGCTAAGTATGAAGCTCTAATAATAGGTTTAAGAATAACAGTCCAGTGGAAGATACAAGAGTTAAAATTCTATGGGGACTCACAACTAATTGTTAACCAAGTCAATGATGACTACTAAACCAAGGATGGTAAAATAACTCCTTATAAGAAGATGGTAGAAAGTCTTAAGGACTTCTTCATTGATATAACTTGTGAGTAGATACCTCATGTGAAAAATTGAGCAACAAATGCCACGGCAACAATTGGGTCTTTGTTAGACATAAACAACTTCTCATACCGACTTTTGAAATTCCTGAATCTGAATTTGTGTGTGTAACGTTGGTCCTGGTTCCCCATGGTATCACAATATATTCACCTATCTTAGTAGAGGTATCCTCCCATCTGGTATCACTTCCAACCTTAAGAAGACCTTTGTTAAAAAGGAAACCTAATTCGTCATCTTAGGTGATACCTTGTAACAACCATCCACTTAATACTCAAGTAATCTCAAGAATTTACTAGAAGGTAAATAAAATTAGTAAACATGAGAGAGAATTTTTTTTTTTTAAACATTTGTATAAGCACAAAAATAAAGTACAACAGTACATCTTTTCTAGATAAATTCAAACTTGAATTCACATGTAATCATAACTAGAATCAAAATAATTCCTTACAATATTCATTTATTCGCATAAGACACACTTAGCATAAAGATTAGTTTTACCTCATAGGTTTTGACTGTCGTAGCCAGAACATGGAGTTCACTGCATCTGGAATGTCGATCTCTATCATCACAAGCCTCAAAGAGTCTACTGCTACAGAGGGAGAGCATCATCCGAGTGCTTTTCCTCCAACCACGGACTCAAGTGGTCCCCCGCGCACTTCCAAACTGGAAGTAACCCGGCCCTTCTCGAAGAGTATAGATATAAGGAACTATCAAGTTTCTCCATCTCAGTCCTAGGGATGTGTCCTACAAAACTCAATCGACCATACAACTCTAGATCCCTTCTAGCTAAGTATGATCATTCTGATTGGTCTTGCCATCTAGACACTCACCTCTAACTCGTCTTGGAACTGTCTCATCCTATAGTTTACTTACTTTATTTAGAACTCTAGTCACGAACTAGTCTGTATCGAAAATCCATTCTAGCCAACCTGACTTAGATCTAATCCTTAATCTAGGATATTCATTCAATGTAAAAATTTAGGTATTTCGAACCTTTTAAAAGTCCCTTATTGCAACCTTGCAATATCTAGGGTTTATGACGTCCTGTCATTTTACTCTCAAGATTCAATACCCATCACCTTTGATGTGTTAAATCAAGTTTCCACATTATTGTAGAATCTCTTAAGGTATTATAAAGACTTCCTGCCTTGTCCCATGTTTTATCGATCTCTCATTGTCAATCAATACACATTCAGATATACAATGTCATACTTGACATGAACGTTACATATTTCCTAAATCCCCCTTGTTTCAATACTAGTGTTTAGCTTTCTAACCCAATACATGGAAATATCAACATCCTCATTTTCCAAGGTAGTAGCATGAGTGTAACAAAACATATGAACAACTACCCCTAGTCTTTCCTAGACCACATGGCATTGCTTGAATTCACATTTTACATAATGTGTTAGACGTAGTATTCAAGGTAATCCTTACTAACATAATATTTAAATGAGTACATCGTTTATATCAATTGTTTAGATCTGAGACAATCTTTCTACCCTAAAGGGTTCAATTTAAAAGATAATAATCTACTTTCAACCCCTTGGTCTTACTTGAGTCCACTAACTTTCAACATAGGTTAAATTATGATCTCATAATAACTTCTTTGTCACATAAACCTTTATCAATCATAAAAGTTTACCACCATCATATTGAATTGAGTTACGAATCTCTCCTTATGTCCCATCCCGAGGTAAATCACTCCAGTGATACCCAATTTGGACTATCTATGTCCTATGTGCACTTAGCTTTAAAATAAGTTCTATTGAACAAGAACTATGAGATTTATATCATTGCATTGCCTAGTTTACTATCTCTCCTGATATAACATAACATAAGTAATAGTTGATCTTTTTATAAGTTCTTCCTTAAGAGATTTTCTTGAGGCCATATATAAAATAATAGCCATTCACATAGTTGGCATTTACCTTCTTTAGTACCACTAGTTTATGGAATAACTAGGGTAAGTCTTGTAATCAAGAACCTATCAAGTAGTTACTTCATGTAGGGAAAAAGACATAAAGTCGTGGTTGGCAAGAAAGCCATAATATATCTGTAAATAAAAAAGATAATGACCTGCTCATCTTGATGAAGAGTCATAATAACCTCGATGTACACATTATGCACAACCAGTCGAGGCTCAACATCATTTACTATCAGATAGACAAGATTAAAGAAATCAAGTGCACACGGCACCAACTCAGTTGCACCACTGATTTTAAGTGTTTGAGGCTAACATGGTGTGACCATTGTTATTATGGCATGCAACAATTATGTGGTAGCAATTCCATAGGCCAATACCCTTGACCTGCCTTTAGTTGTAAATGATTATTGCCCTAACGGCTCAATAATACACACTAGGTTTTCAAGTTTAACGATTGATAAGTGATTGAAGGAAAAATAGTATTAAAAGATACATGGCTCAACAGGAGTTTCTGGTAATTATAGGTGCACATGCATGCACAACCACCGAAGGTATTATGGCCTCAAGCTGGCCGAGTGCCCCTAAGACACAACAACTTCAAAGAATCATAAAAAAAAATAGAGACAGTGAGGCTTCAAAAGCCTTCAACAATCGGATAAAATCAATAAGTTATACATATAACTATATTCACAATTCAGCATGTGTTATGCTTACATGATTAATTCCCTTAAGTTGACACAGTCAACATTCTCCAAAAAAAAAAGTTTAAAACTATATTGGAAACCATAATATGTATGTGCCATGAGCTCTAAGTCATCATACCATTGGACCTTTCCACTGAGAGGGCAGAGAGACAATTTCTTAAATTAGATGAAGGAAGACTCTCTGAATTTAAAATGACCGATTTCATCTTTTACTCCACTATTTCAAGAAAAAGAAAGAGAGTTTAAAAGCATGAAATGCTCAAACTTCGACTGCACTATCCGGAACGTTGTACCATCCTTTGGCTCACCTTAGTGCAAGTGATTGATGAAATAGAACAATGCTCTTCAGAATTCCAACCTCCCATGAATTCCCCACTCTCTTCCCATTTTCACGCCTTGAAAAGTTATTTCATTCTTCCTTAAGGAGGACTATCTTTCCCCAAAATGGTTATTGACCCCCCTCAAAACCCTTGTAGAACCGTTCCTAAGAAGGAATCAAAGACCATAAAAAGATTTGTTACCTCCCACTTATGATGTTCCATAAAGGAACGGTTACCCTCAAAATCTATATCGCCACCCTATCTTCCTACCTGATTCCACATAAATACATAGGAAAAAGAAGCTAGAAACCGTTATCCCAACGGTTATTTATTCGTTCCCAAGATAATTCCCAGCAAGAACGGTTAAAATAAATCATTTATCACTTAACAAATCATGGAGATAGCCACGACTCCATCATGATAGCACTCTAAGTTTTGCACATTCCTTAAGCATATGCCACCTTAAAGCATTATGACGTGGCCTTGTAATAGCTTTTCAAAAGCATTTCCATTGAATTGAAACTTCTATCACCTTCAAAGGCTAAAAGGGCTTTACGTTCACATTTAGGCATTAGTAAATGTATATTTATATATACTTACTACCATAACATTCAATTAAGCTCCTCATTAAAGGGTCTTGCAATTCAAATATGAGTTGTCCCTCTTTTACTAAGAGTTGAT
Source organism: Sequoia sempervirens (assembly GCA_007258455.2). NCBI lineage: Eukaryota > Viridiplantae > Streptophyta > Pinopsida > Cupressales > Cupressaceae > Sequoia > Sequoia sempervirens. The sequence continues at coordinate 38,832 of VDFB02054940.1, forward strand.
CCATCATAATAACTTATACATGTGCATATGTATCCATATGTACTTGAATGTAAATGTTTGTACGTTGACAATATCTATGTCTTTTTACGCATATATGCATCCATGCACCCATCTATACTAGTACATAAGCTTTCCTTATCCCACGTATACCGACATTCATATATTCATTTGTTTTATATATTAAAAGAGAGTTAATAACCCCTAAGAGAATCATATCAACACAAAGGTCGACTAATTGAGTACCATCGACAAGCTTCTAAACATGTTAAACAACATGCGCTAGACATTAAACGACATCGACAACTTGTCGAGTCGAGAAGTAAACTTAGACCAAGAGAGTTGAGTATCACTCACTCGACTCAAGTAGGTTCGACCATTTTTGCATCAACACTAGACTTAAGATGGCGACAACATGTTATTCCTTGTATCTATATCCTTCTCTCCAATGATGCTCTCCCTCCCTTTCTCGGAGGGTGGAAACCTGATTCCTAAATGCAACTTTTCATCACCAACTAAAGATTAGTGTATTAATAATCATTTCATAATCCTGATGAAATCATCACATCTTGACAACTTTCAAACACATGTCGATTTTAGTCAAATAAACCTAACTCACGAAAACATTGATTTTTCCTAACATCAAATCATTGAGTCATGCGTAAGAATCTACTATTTACTTCAAAAGTAAAAAGTAAAACATAGTTAAAGTTAGGGATGTAACATACCTTATACCATAGAAGCATTGAGGGGAAATTACTACAATGTCTCAACCAAGAGGAATCCTTGATCACCTTAAGAAAAGTACATGAAGAAATTTGCGGTTCCCATTCTAGTGAATAACCTTATCCAAGAAATTGTTGAGGACAAGGTATTACTGGCCAACCATGGAAAGAGAGGCCATCAGTATGTGCAAAAATGTGTTCAGTACCAACAACATGGAGATCTAATCCATGCTCCAACTCAACATTTACAACCAATGGTCACAACTTGGCCTTTATCACAATGGGGGCTTGACCCCATAGGAAAGATTACTCCCACCTCATCTAATGGCCACAAATTCATCATCACGGAAACTAAGTACTTTACTAAGTGGGTCGAAGCCATTCCTATGACTTATAACAAGGAAGAAATTCTCTAAGTTTATCTTGAATTACCTTATTTTCCGCTATGGTGTTTTGCAAGCCCTTATCTCAGATAACAAAACACCCTTCAAGAATCAGGAAGTAAGAGAGCTATACCAATGATTTAACATCCAACATCGGTTATCTACCCCCTATTAACCCCACGACAATGGTCAAGCTAAGGCTACAAACAAGACCAATCTAAAGATCCTAAAGAAAATAGTCAATGAAGCTAGCCATGACTGACATCTATAGGTTGTTGTGCATGTTTTGCACACATACCCCGCCGAAGGCAAGGACCCCCTCTTTTCGCTCTTGATGGGTCATTTTCGCTCCCGTATTGCTTTGTGTACCCTTGTTTCCAAGCCCAAATTGGTCATATGCCTTCAAACGATCAAACTACCCTTGACCAGATTCACCTACTTGATTTTTATGCTAGGTCTTTTTCTTTCGCAGAAATGCCCCTCCAGGTTTCCCTTCGTCTGTTGCCCCAATTTCCTCCAAGCCTCACAGAACTGAAATTGTGGGTCACCTCGTACGGGTTGCCGCTTCTATTTCACCACTTTTGCAATGGCTGACGCCCAACTTCCGCTTGCATGGTGGGATCCACACTTAGTTTCTTCGTCTGAGCCTTGATGAAGCATCTAGACGAGTGTGGGTTTTGACATCTCACCTAGCCCAGGTTTGTCGTACCAAGAAATCAATGCATGCCATTAATGGAAATTGGCCTATAATGCTACTCCATGCACTTCATTTTACCTAGGATGTTCGAATCTGAGGGAGAAATAAAGTCCCCCCTTCCTTTTCTGCTTTTTGCCTTGCTCCTGCGGACTTGGTCCCTTCTTGCATGCTTCATGTTTTCTATCATTTTTTTGACTTTGGTGACAAGTTTCCTATGGATTTGGGATGTTTTCATGATGCCTAAGTGAACTGTCAAGGTTTCGTTGAGTTTTAGGAAGTTGCAAAATTTTTATTGCTTGTCACCATCCCTCCATTGCCATTTTGAAACTTTCCTTGCGGGTCACCATCCCTCCATTGCCGTTTCAGAACTTTCCTTGTGGGTCGCCATGTGCTCATTTCCATTTTCAAAGGGGCGGTGACCCTCCGTCTTCCCCCTTCCAAATCTCCACATTTCCGGAAAGGGTGCAAACTTCAAGTTTTCATCATCTAGGGACCATCAAATGAATGTCTTCACATGCTTAAAGGGGTTTGCATCAAATTTTCCCTGTGTTTAGACATTGCAAAAATTTCCTTGTGGGTTGTGGTCCCTCTATGGCCATTTGGGAAGTTTCCTTGCAGGCCGCCATCCCTCTGTGGCCATTTGAGAACTTTCCTAGCGGGTCGCCGTCCCTCAGTGGCCATTTGGGAACTTTCCTTGCAGGCCGCTATCCCTTTGTGACCATTTGTGAACTTTCCTTGTGGGTCGCCATCCCTCTGTGGCTATTTGGGAACTTTCCTTGTGGGCTGTCGTCCCTTCGTGGCCATTTCAGAACTTTCCTTGCAGGTTGTTGTCCCTCTGTTGCCATCCGTGGGAACTTTCCTTGTGGGTCACCGTCCCTCCACCGCCGTCCCTTCCCCACCGTTCGCTGTCCATCATCCGTCCATCACCCGACATCCGAAATATGACACCCATCATCCGTCCATCGCACAACATCCGTCGTTCGCCGCTGTCGCCCATCCATTTTCCGCCGCCGTCCATCCGTCGTTCGCCTGTCATCCGTTGCCCACTGTCCGTCCGTCGTGTGGCGCCAACACCCCTGAATCCACATTTATGTTTATGGTCCAAATGAGCTCCAAATATGAATATTATGATCTTTTGATGATGCATGGATGGATATAATAAGGAGTTTGTAGGATTTGACTAACGTTTTCCTTGATTTGCGTATGAAGGCACTTACGACACTTCATGTATCTAGAATTCAAGGAACCTACCGCAGGTCTATTGGAAAGGCCCATTGAGAAAGCTAAACAAGGAAAAGGAGCATTGCTCCTTTCACCATTCACTTATGCTCGCCTCTTCCCCTAGCACCCATCAACAAAGTTGACATTAGAAGGAGGCCTATGTCAAGGAAGTTACAGACAAAACTGCAAAAGGTGACCTTCAAAGGAACAAGAAGGCTCTATTTTATTTTCCACCCAATGATGATGATGGTCAGGAGCTGTCCATCCAGATCAAGAGTGATATATCTACTTCTCAGAAACACCAATATGTAAAAAGAATGCATTTAATTGGTTGAAGGATACTACAGATGCACCAACAAGAAGGAAACTTTTGAACAATTTTAGCTACAACAAAAGGGAAATAAGCTAGAAGACAAAATAGCTACAGTGACTGGCCACTAAAAGACAAAATAGGGAAAAGACAAATGTTGTATTTTAAATGGCTGAATATTGTGGGGTAGGTGAAACCCTAGTGTAAAGAAAATTTGAGCCACACAATGCAAATTAATCCTAGCCATTCATTTGGGCTTTGGAAAACTATAAATAGGGGCTTGCCCCTCATTTGTAAATGGTTGGAGAATTGGTGTAAAGGCATTCTGTAGCAATAGAGAGCAACATTGCATGATTTATGGGTGTTTCTTTTGAGTTTTTTCATTATGCATGCATGGTTCTACTTCCATGTTAGTTTTAGTTAGTTTTTTGAGTGGAAGTGATAATGGTGTTTGTTGTTACAGTATTTGATGAATTTCTAGCTCATGTTTTTTGTGGTTTGTTGATGATGAATCACTTTGTAAAGCTATTCTAAGCTTCCCTAGTTCATTGATGCAACTTATTTCAATTGCATGTTCATGATGTGTGTGCAATCTAAAAAAATTGTAGTCCTTAGAAGATTGCACTGGTTTTTTGTAACTGTAGGTTCCTCTTGGCCAAGAAAAACCCAGTTTAGGAAGTTTTTCTACTGTAGCAGCCTCCATTTTTACTCTTCATTCGTGGCTTAGGATTAGAACAAATTTCTTAGCCCTTCTCCTTTTACTCTTTCTTTTATTCCTTGGTTAGAGTAGGATTCCACGCATCACCATGATGCTAAATTAGATGAATTTGATGAGTTTCAACTTGCTATTTTGAGTGAGCAACCATTGTTCATTCACTTCTAGCACCTTGAAACTACATTTGTGGACCCAAATTCCCATGCTTTGTAACTCATTTATAAGACTTCCTTGTGATACTAGCAAAACACATCAACCAACTGAGAGATTCCAAGCTTGTCATGACCTGACACCTGAGAGACCTTGGGGTAATTTTCAGCAACTTGTTGTTGGAGATTTCCTTTTAAGAGAGGTAGTGCATTCGTGTGTTGCCTGTGTTGAGAAGGTGCAAAAACACCCATCAACAAAATTGGTGCTAGAAGGAGGGTGACATGTTGAGGCTACCGAGCTGAGAGTTGGAAGTTGAAAAGAACCTTCAAAATGAATTCTAAGATAGGGAGATCTCATTATGTGTTAGAAATTTAAAATAAGAAACTTTTGAAGGCAAACAAAGTTGAGCTGAGATGGAGTATCATTTGCAAATCAACATCACTCGACTGCATGTATATTTGAATAGAAGATTGAAGAGTCCATTGCAGCAATTTGCATTGACAGATAAATGTAGAATCCATTGCACCCGTAGACACAACAAGTTGGGATGTCTAACATTCTTGGGAAAAGTTGAAAAGGTCTTGCAAGGAGAGATTCCCTTTTGGGAAATTTATCAACCTGTGGCTCTTGCAGACCCAGAGGAAGAATTGACAACCATGGAAGCTAAGGCATGCAAGGAGATGATGCAAGAATGTTTGGGAAGCAAAGATAGACCAAGATTTTAGGAGGTATTGATGTCTACCCGGTGTATATTTCACAATGCACCTCACTCAGAGTCAACTTGTTCATCATGTGCAAACATTATCGCTCAAACCAAGGACTATTTGAAGAAGTTGGAGTAGCCAACTGTCAATGAGGATGAGTCATCCCATGGGGAAAAAGAGTTGTCAACATTTGGAGGACAAAACATTGAAGCTAAACCAAGAAATTTGACACAAGTTAGTGCTGGGACAATGAAAATAAAGGCTAAGAACCAAGGGGAAGAGGCTGAAAGCCTTGGGACAACAAAAAATGATCATGAATGCATAAGTGAAATCAGATTAGAAGACCTCTCCTTCATGAATGATAGTGACCAAGCATCCAAAAATGAAGATTTGGGGGAGTGGGAACAATCATATGCTGCGGCTCTCCACTATCTGACTTACTTCCCAAGTGATGGTGAGGACCCAATGGTGGAAAGATACAACCAGCTCATTTCAAGACTAGCAAGGGATTGGTCTGAGCTAAGATACCAAGTGGATTTGGAGGTGTTGCTACTTCCGAATTGGTGCAGACTTCATGATTCATTACACTCAGAGTTCACATGCGAACTATGCAAAGGAACCATCGAGCAAGTCAAAGAACAAGCGAGGCAGCCAAGTGCACCACTCCTTATAGTTTCTTCAAGAGATGAACCAGAGGTCCAAAAGTTGGAACCAGGTGATGACTTGGCTGAAAGTAGCCCTCATGAGGATGTTAGGACAGCAACAGTAGAAGAACAACATGGCCTCGAGCGTCCAAATGATGGAGCAAAGCACATGGGAATGTTGTCCATCAGTCATCAAGTATTTTTTCCTCTTGAAGAGCACTTGTACATGAGAGATGATAGGCTATATGGAGGACTTCCGGAGGTGAATCACTCTTCATATGTTGATCCTCTTGATGGGCCGGTGTCAATTGCTTATTTATTCCCGCTCGGAATTGTGCCACAAAGCCATGCCAACACCGAGGAGGAGTACATTACAAAAGATGGTGATGATGAAGATATATTACTTGAACCTCTAGATGGTGAAACATTGGAACCTCCAGAATGGGAGAGGAACTCCTTCTCCATCTACAATGATAGTGAACAAGAGGGGACAAGTGAATTTCATGATGAGATACATGAACTGCAAAGAGAAGAAGACAAAGGCAGAGGTGTTTTGACGACTACCAATAGGTATGACACACCTGGCCAATTAAAGGATGCAATTGGGAGTCTTGCCACCTTGACCATAGCTAATCCTCTGTCACATTCAAAAGGCTACAATAAGACAAATTCGTGCATGTCATGTTCTCATGACATTGAACATCATAAAAATAAGGTCAACACTTGGGGAAGGAGATGGGACAATGTGTTGCCTTTTGAAGACAACAATCAAGTGGACACTAGGTTTGTAGAAGATCAATGAGATGAAGTCTATCTCCTCAAGGAACAACCAATAGGGGTTGCCAATCCCACATGAAGATTAGAAGGGGTGCTTGCTGCCCCGTTCTCCCAACCTTATGCAAGCTTAATGTCCAAAGTGCTACACCATCCAGTGCTGACTCTCAATTGTCAAACGCTGCCACATCTGCATGACGACATCCAAGTTCTATCTTTCCTTTCTCCTATGAATACTTGTAGCTGTGTTTATCATTTTGATTATGGAAATGAGGGGAGACATATGTGTTTATGGATTGACCATGGGTTTAATGAATCACCTCAATTGCTGATTTTTCCCGAATGTGTGATAAAATTTGAATGCTACATTATTCAACTTCTTTTTTCTGAATATAAAGACAAATTTGCATGGCTTGGAACTATGAAGATTTCCCTTTTGCTTGTGCATGCCTTGCAAAATCCAATGAACGTAAGCTCCAATTTTCCTTGCCTGAACATCATCCTTTGTAAATATCTTTGTACATAGTTGTTTTTGGGTAGTGTAGGTTTCATGTATATACCTCGCTTTCCTGCTTTCCTTAGGTTAGTTGATTTGTTGTAGGTTGTTTTCCTTAGAGTAATTTCCTTGCTATTTGCTTTTTCTTTCTTGCTTTGGTTAGTTTAGGTGGTTGCTTCCTACTTGCTTCCCATTTTGCTTTTGCATTGATGCTGGTTTGCTTTGGGTTCCTGTGCATTTAGCCGGGCACATCTGTATGCACAACAACCATCTTATTGTCTGAGGTTGTTCTATGTATTTCTTTGACAAACTCTAATCAAGTTTTTAGAGTGGATGGTGAGTATCTTCCGTTAGTGTCAAGTGATTTGGATGTTTGGTCCGAAGGGGGTAAGTGGTTGGTTGGTCTCATTCCTGATGCATTCTAAAATCTTATATCTCTTACACAAATTAAGAATCTTGAGGTCACTGTAGGTCCTTTGTGAAGTCTAGTTAAGTGAAAAATCTAAAATTCTGCTTTAGCACCACTATGATTCTTAGCCTTGGGTGTGAGCTTCATTGCTCGCGGGTTGAAAAGAAAAGAGTTAAAAAAATCAAAAGAAAAGAAAAGAAAATAAAACATTGAAAATCAAAAGAAAGAAGAAAATTCAAAATTTCAGGTGAATCCGAGCAACTCTACCCGAGCTATGGATGCCTGGCTGGTAGTAGAGAAATGTTTGGGATAATCACAATGAAAACCTTGTCGGGGCTATGGATGCCTGACTGGTAGCGAGGCAATGTCCTAGATGCTTTTGGAGTTAGAATTAATCATGTAGCTTAACTTGGCGAAGCTTAGGTTCCTACAACAACTTAAGGATAGGAATTAATGCAATTGCACACACTTGAATTTTTAGCATACTAAAGGTTGGGTTAGCTAGTGGTTTTGATCCTTTGGTCAAGCGTCTAGTTCGTTTGTCCTAGCATGAGGATCGAAACTAAAGATTCTAGGTTCGTGATTCTAGTTTGTCATTGAAATGCTCTGGATCATTTCTTCAGTGAGTCGCCATTTGTTGTGTATGTTTTGCACACACGCCCTGTCGAAGGTAGGGACCCCCCCCCTTTTTGCTCCTGATGGGTCATTTTCGCTCTCGTCTTGCTTTGTGCACCCTTGTTTCCAAGCCAAAATTGGTCATGTGCCTTCAAAAGATCAAATTACCCTTGACCAGATTCACCTACTTGATTTTTATGCTAGGTCTTTTTCTTTTGTGAAAATTCCCTTGTGGGTTTCCCTTTGTCCGTTGCCTCGACGTCCTCCAAGCCTCGTGGACCCACAACTGTGGGTCGCCTCGTGCGGGTTGTCACTTTTGTTTTTCCACTTTCGCAACGACTGACGCCCAACTTCCGCCTGCATGGTGGGATCCGCACTTAGTTTCTCCATCTAAGCCTTGACGAAGCATCCAAACGAGTGTGGGTTTCCACATCTCACCTAACCTGGGTTCACCATACCAAGAAATCAATGCATGCCATTAATGGAAATTGGCTTATAATGCTACTCCATGCCCTTCATTTTACCTAGGGCATCCGAATCTAAGGGAGAAACAAAGTCCCCCCTTCATTTTCTGCTTTTTTCCTTGCTCCTGCTGACTTGGTCCCTTCTTACATGCTTCACATTTTCCATCATTTTTTTGACTTTTGGGACAAGTTTCCTATGGATTTGGGATGTTTTCATGATGCCTAAGTGAACTACCAAGGTTTTGTTGAGTTTTAGGAAGTTGCAGAAATTTCATTGCGGGCCGCTGTCCCTTCATTGTCATTTCAAAAGTTTCCTTGCGGATCACCATCCTTCCATTTCCATTTCAGAACTTTCCTTGCGGGTCACCATGTGCTCATATCTATTTTCAAAAGGGTGGTGACCCTCCAGCTTCCCCCTTCCAAATCTTTGCATTTCCAAAATAGGTGCAAACTTCAAGTTTTCATCATCTAGGGAACATCAAATGAATGTCTTCACATGCTTAAAGGGGTTTGCATCAAATTTTCCATGTGTTTAGACATTGTGGAAATTTCCTTGCGGGTTGTCATCCCTTCGTGGCTGTTTGGGAACTTTTGTTGCGGGTTGCCATCCCTTCGTGGCCATTTGGGAACTTTTCTTGCAGGCCACTATCCCTCCATGGCTGTTTGGGAACTTTCCTTGTGGGCTGCCATCCCTCCATAGTCATTTGGGAACTTTCCTTGCGGGTTGTTGTCCCTCCGTGGTTGTTTGGGAACTTTCTTTGTAGGTCGCTGTCCGTCCGTGGCCATTTGGGAACTTTCCTTGTGGGCCGCCGTCCCTCCGTGGTCGTTTCAGAACTTTCCTTCCGGGCCGCCATCCCTTTGTTGTTGTCTGTGGGAAATTTCCTTGCGGGTTACCATCCCTCTGCCACCATCTGTCATCCATTGTCCATTCATTGCCCGACGTTCGTCGTCCGCCGTCCATCGTCTGTCTATTGTTCGACGTCTATTGTCCACCATTCGTCTGTCGCCCGACGTTTGTCATCCGCCGCTGCTGCCCGTTTGTTGTCTGCCACCACCGCCACCACCACCATCACTATCTATCTGCCTGCCGTCTATCACCCGCTGTCTGTCTGCCATCTGCCCGCCAGGGTGGCGCCAGCACCCCTGAACCCGCATTTATGTTTGTGGTCCAAATGAGCTTCAAATATGAATATTATGATCTTTTGATGATGCATGCATGTATCTAACAAGGAGTTTGCAAGATTTGACTAACATTTGCCTTGATTTTCATATGAAAAAACTTACGACACTTCATGCATCTAGGATTCAAGGAACCTACCGCGGGTCCGTTGGGGAGGCCCATTGAGAAAGTTGAACAAGGAAAAGACACATTACTGATTTCACTATTCATTTATGCTCACCTCTTCCCCTAGCACCCATTATCAGAGCTGACATTAGAAGGAGGCCTATGTCAAGGAAGTTAGTGACAAAACTGTAAAGTGTGACCTTCAAAGGAGTAAGAAGGAGCTATTTTATTTTCCACCTAATGATGATGATGGTCAAGAGCTATCCATCCAGATCAGGAGCGGTATATCTACTTCTTAGAAACACCAATTTGTAAAAAGGATGCACTTAATTGGTTGAAGGATACTACAGATGCACCAACAAGAAGGCACATTTTGAACAATTTTAGCTACAACAAAAGGGCAATCAACTAGAAGACAAAATTGCTACAGTGACTGGCCACTAAAAGACAAAAGTTGTATTTTAAATTGTTGAATATTTTTGGGTAGGTGAAACCCTAGTGTAAAGCAAATCTGAGTCACACAATGCAAATTAATCCTAGCCATTCATTTGGGATTTGGAAAACTATAAATAGGGGTTTTCCCCTCATTTGTAAATGGTTTGAGAACTGGTTTAAAGACATTCTGCAATAATAGAGAGCAACATTGCATGATTTATGGGTGTTTCTTTTGAGTTTGTTCATTATGCATGTATGGTTCTACTTCCATGTTAGTTTTAGTTGTTAGTTTCTTGAGTGGAAGTGATAATGGTGTTTGTTGTTATAGTATTTGATGAATTTACAACTCATGCTTTTTGTGGTTTGTTGATGATGAATCACTTTTTAAAGCTAGTCTGAGCTTCCCTACTTCATTGCTGCAACTTATTTTAATTGCATGTTCATGATGTGTGTGTGCAATCTGAAAATCTGTAGTCCTTAGAAAATTTCACTAGTTTTGTGTAACTGTAGGTTCCTCTTGGCCAAGCAAAACCTAGTTTAGGAAGTTTGTCTACTGTAGCAACCTCCATTGTTACTGTTTATTCTCGCTTAGGATTAGAATAACTTTCTTATCCCTTCTCCTGTTGCTATTTCTTTTATTCCTTGGTTAGAGTAGGATTCCAAGCATCACCATGAAGCTAAATTAGATGAATTTGATGAGTTTCAACTCGCTGTTTTGAGTGAGCAACCATTGTTCATTCACTTCCAACAACTTGAAACTGCATTTGCGGACCCAACTTCCCATGCTTTGTAACTCATACGTAAGACCGCCTTGTGATACAAACAAAACACATCAACCAACTGAGAGATTCCAAGCTTGTCATGACCTGACACCCGAGGGACCTTGGGGTAATTTTCAACAACTTGTTGTTGAAGATTTCCTTTCAAGAGAGGTAATGCATTTGTGTGTTGCCTGTGTTGAGAAGGTGCAAAAACACCCATCAACACAGTTGAACCTTGCCCTATGGGCTTATAGAAACAACATCCACATGCTTATAGGTACAACCCCTTTTTCCTTGGTCTATAGATCAGAAGCCATCCTACCTATTGAGGTCGAGCTTCCATCGTAGTGAGTGTCACTACAAAATCTGATCACTGATGAAGAATATAGGGTATCTTAGTTGAATGAGTTAGAATTCTTGGATGAGTGTCATCTTGATGCCTTAAATCATTTGCAAGCATACCAAAATTGACTAAAATGAAGCTATAACAAAAAGATCAAGAGTTAGTCTTTCCAAGTAGGGGATCTTGTCCTCAAGAAAAATTAGAAGAATGTTCCAGATTAGGATAGTAAAGGAAAGTTTGAGCCTAACTGGTTGGACCCATTTGTTGTCACAATGATCTATGGATCAGGAGCTTACCGATTGTCAATTCCTGAAGGAGAACCCTTGTAGGAGCTAATCAATAGTATACATCTTAAAAAAAATTATGCCTAGGATTTAAGGGTGTAAATCTCAAAAATAAAAAAATAATAAAAATCCAAAAAAATAAGAAAAAGGATTGAAAACAGTAAAGAAAAAAACCATCCTCTAGTGAAAACCACTTCGGTGGTGCTTTGGGAAAGTACCTTGGTGAAAACCTGGCAAACAAATTCCTTGCATAAATAAGCACCTCCATCTATCTTTGTCTCTTTAGCTTACTATGCTTCATATTGCATCCATACATCACATCACTCATCCTAATTATTACATCACCCATCTGTGTCTTTATCATAGCTTGTTAAATTTTAAAGTATTGTATTCCCCTTTAGTACTACTTGGCACATCCCTAAGGTTAGTTTGTCGTACCTATATTGAGGTAGTCTATCACATCACATTGGGGGAAATTTGTTATGCATAAGAGTGGGTTCTTGTATAATTTAAGGTTATTTGAAATCTCATTGAAAATCCCTAAAACATTCACAAAACCTCATCAAAATCCAAAAACATCAAAATCTTGTACAACTAAAATCCAAAAACATTTGAAAAATTGTAAAGTTAAAATTTCAAAAACATCTAAAACACATCAAAGTCTTTAAATAGGTCAAAACATCAAAAATCCCAAAAACATTACCTTGTCAAACTACGAGTCTCTGAGCTTAAACATAGGCAAGGCCATCATTGATGTGCCCCCGAGACACCCTATGTTAGTCTTTTAGGAGTCTGTCATAATAAGCTGACAATCTATCAAGTGTTCATATCTAGTCAATAACTACTCAAAGTCAATTGAACTATGTGGTCTCTGCATGTATAACGTAGGCAAGACTCATCTTTGATAAACCCTCGAGGCCCCTAGGATAGTCTTTTAGGTTAGGTTCTTGGTCAAAACTCAGAAAACCCCAAAACATTTAAAAACTTAGAAAAACACAAAAACATTTGAAAATTGAAAACCCAAAACATTGGAAAACCTTAAAAAACCCTAAATAGCCTCGAATAATTGAAAACCAAAACATTCATATAAACATTCCAAAAGACCAAAAAACAACCTCAAAACATTTTCAAAATGTCAAAAAGCATTAAAA